>JAHHZJ010007908.1:0-11577 GCA_021437245.1 Aegilops speltoides | reverse complement strand
TTGCTTTCTTACCCGGAAGGTTCTTCCCAGCGGTCCCCAAACAAAAGACTCCTTCTTTGTTAGCTGGAGAGGTCACAATTCTAAATCTAAAAACGCCATGAAACCACACCAAGGAACTCTCACTTGTGTGACCGTTGGGTTTGGCCAACTCCAATAGCTTCAATCTTGGCTTTATCAACTTCAATTCCTGTGGAGTAACAACATAGCCAAGAAAAGATACTCTGGTGCAAAAGGTGCACTTCCGGTTACCAAACAAACGCACACAGAGCATTAAAAACAGACGAATGTTCCAAATGTTCTTCCAAAGATTTGCTATAAATCAAATATCAAAATAGACTACCACAAATCGCCAATGAAAGCACGAAACTTCGCTCATTAATCTCATGAAAGTACTAGGTGCATTAGTTAACCCAAAAGGCATGACTAACCACCATTTAATCCAAAATAGGATGTTTAATGGTCTCAGGTTAATTCTTCCACATTTCATATTTAAAGTACCACTCTCAATATCAACTTTGAGAATATAACCCCTAATCATCAACATATCATCCTTAAGAAAAGTTTTCCTAAACGAATTTTATAAATTGATGTCTACAAAAAGGAACATTTCTATGTAACCCATCCTTTCGCACTGTTAGAGCAACCAAAGGAGTGATTCACAAAGTAAGACCTGGTGTCAGATGAGGTTCTGTTGGTTACCAATCTCTGCTCGTTTGGCTACATTCATTTACAGAAGATGCCAATAACAATTTGATGAACCAATATGTCCGATGGTTCACTTGTGAATCCAACTCAAAACCGCAGAATGTTCATCTTCAAAGATCCATACAAGCCTTATGATAATATCCCTTCACGGCAGAAATTCTTCTTAAATCTATTTTGAAGTAATCAGGATATTAGGTGGAACCCAAGAAACCATAGCATTTTCAAAAGTTTCAAGAGCGAACGGATATAATCTACAATGTTCGATTCCTCCAAACACTGAAATTATGAAGCACAAAAGCAATATTCCTGGATATTGTAACATGTAATTTTTAGTCTAACCCCAAGTGATTATATCGCTTTATTACCCTCAAATTAATATCAATTTCAAAGATGGCATGATCATAGAGGGGAGCCTAACATTGCATTATTTGCATGTGGACGAGGTGGTTGTTTGTTGCACGATTGATGTTGATACTCATCCTCGAATTTACATAATCCATCCGCCTTGGAAGAAAAAGAAAGTAGCAGGAGCCAAAGAAGCACCAAAGCAGTAGTGCCGCACCAAAATTTGCCCGCTCAATAGGAACACCACCTGGCCATACTGATTGGAACAATTGCCGAGAGGTAAGGTGCAGGGCCTGTTGTGGAAAAGCTTCACCAATTCTCAACTTGCTGCTTTGTTTCAAACGCCTTCAATCCATCTATCTTCCATGGCCTCCTTCAAACTGTTTACCCATTTGACCGAAATCAAATTTGGAATTATCATGTCGCTTTTGTGTCTTCCAATCACTCATCGCCGTTGATAGCAGAATAAAACCACAAAAAGATCCTTCACTAGGCGTGGTGTTGGTGTGTAAAATAACTGTGGCAATCTCAAATTCTTACCAGATCTTACCAAGAATAGTGGTGATTCAAGAACGCTTGAAGTCAAACTCTAAGTTTATAGCGAATTTGGAGAATCAAACGACGACGAGATGTATGTGAGTGGAAGGCTTATATTATGGTAGCAAAGGGTCAAGAATAATCAAATCAGATGGTTGAATAAATGCTCAACGACGCATGGTTGGTCCTAGGCTAGACGTAGAGGCGCGAGCCAGAACACTACAAAATCACGGCCGCACGAAACAAGGGAGGAGCACACTCTAAAATATTTTTTTTTTTTTTTTTTTGGCAGATTTTTTTTGCTTGCTTTTTTTTTTGAAAATCACTATAATGGCGAGTGTCTCAAAACTCTTCCAGGTCAAACGACAGATGGGCACAAATTTTCGGACAATTTTTTTTTCGATGCCGACCAAAAACTAGAAACGGGTCAAAAAACTTTCTATAACGGCACTGCTCAATACGCTTAGAAACACCTAAAAATAGGATAGCCAGAAATTTTTTATCCCGCGCTTTTGGAAAATTTTGGGCCTAAACGGAGGACATCAATACCATTGTTACACCCAGCCCCTAATGATACATACCGGACCAATTACTAGAGCCACAAGACGCCAACTAAATTACCTGTACTTTCGCTTTTGGTAATGATTCTAATGTTCATGAGAATATGATGTGCTTAAATTGGATACATTTGTTTTGCTTACAAATGAAGGGCCTAGCTTGGAGAAGGATGAACATTGGAGCAAGAACAAGCATGGAGATGATGGCATGCTAAGGGGACAAGAATGGAGTTACAAGTGATGATTTCAGGACTTTGAAGCCACCATAATGAGTGCATGAAGCCTTGGACGAAATATACAAGATGCCACTTCATAAATTTCGTCCAGAGGCTATTCTAGGTGCTGCTATTTTATTATTGGGCCAGGCCCATGTAATTTCGAAATACATTAGTATAGGCTATTTTAGAGTCCGATGTGTGGGAACAAGAGATAGGTTAGTTTCGACCCTCCACCAAGGGCCACGAAATTCTCCCCTTCTTCCATATATACAGCCCTTAGGGCACCTTAGACTTTGGGTTTTGTTTAGATCAAAGTTCGCCATAGCTGCAACTTCCAGCATTTGCTTGTGTTCAACGACGCACAAAGGCGCCACAACCCCACCTTGATCAATAAAGCTTTCATCTTATATTCGAATATCCGATTGCAATCTCAGCTTTGCTTGTTCTTCGCTTGCTCGCAGGAAATAGACCGTGGTCGTTGATCGTGTTCGCGTGGTCAATAACCTCTCGGAGTTGGTTTAGCGACATATGCGACGCCTCGGACGCCAGAGTCGGATCGCCAAAGTCGACTTCCACCAAAGCAAATCCACCATCTCATCGAAAGACGGGACACTCGCTCTATCAAGTGGTATCAGATTTGTGTTGCTCGTGAGATTTTACGTTTTGTAGTTTAGATCGAGTCTGTCTTCATACCTATAGTCCATTTAAAAGCCAAAAAAAATTAGGTTAGTTCATCCTATCCAACCGCCCGAGCCTTGCATAATCTTTTTCAGATTTGCATTGTTGAATTTATGTTGCATCGCCGTGTCTAGTTGCTGGTCTTAGAGTCTAGTCTTTTAGAGTTTCAAGTTCCGTCATAAGTTGTCATGCCGCCACGCACCATTATCATCGCCCGCCATCTACCACCACCGCTATCCGCCACCGTCAACTGCCTCCATATACCACCACCAGCATATATCACCACCCTGACATCGACCACCATATATCCACCACCAATCCGAGTCCCTTGCATATTAGGTTTGTTTTCGATCCATCTAGTTTTCCATTCGTGTTTCCTTGTCCGGTAGGTTTCGGATTCCAGCAACTTTGTCTCGAGAAGAGGTTGGTTTCAAAAAAAAAAATTTCCAGCTTTAGGCCCAAAATTTTTTCCGCTTTAGTCCGAAACCACCTCCGCTTAGGCCCAAAATTTTCCAAAAACGACGGGATAAAAATTTTCCGCTATCCTATTTTAGGTGTTTTAAGCATATTGAGCCGCCGATAGAAAGTTTTTTGACCCGCTTCCAGTTTTTGGGTCCCATAAAAAAAAAAAATTTGTCGAAAAATTTCGTCCCATCCCTGCTTTGACCTGAAGAGTTTTGAGACACTGCCATTATAGTGATTTTTCCAAAAAAAAGAGCAGTTAAAAAAAATTCTAAAAAAAAAAGAGCAAAAAAATAAAATTTAGAGTGTGCTCCTCCTTGTTTACGCAGCGCCGTGATTTTGTGAGTGTTCTAGGCTCGCCTCTAGCATCGGTTCAGCCTAGACCAAAGACAAGATCGCTCTGAGGCTTATTCAACTTTTGCATCTCTGATTTGATTATTGTCAATTCTTTTGCTACCATATTATAAGCCTTCCCACTCCACATACATCTACGTCGTGCGCTTGATTCTCCCGTAATCGCTATAGCCAAGCTTTGAGAGTTTTGACTACAACGGTTGCCGATCACCACCGCCGGGTAAGATCCGTAAGAATTTGAGATTTGCTTCACGGATTTGTGACTGCCCACCACACCACCACCACCACGCCCTAGTAGTCTCAGAGGGATCATATTCTTGTGTGTTTTATTGCTGCTAACCATGGCAGGAACACGGCCGATGAGATGATTGGGAGAACTCGACAAACAAAAGCTACATGATAAGTTTCAGAATGATGATTGGACAAAGATGTGGTAAAGATTGACGAGGCCATGGAGAAGATAGATGGCATTGAGAAGACGTTGAAACAAAGCTTGATAGCAAGTTTGATGAATTGCTCGCTGTTTTCCACAACCACCGCCGGCTGCACCTATCGCACCGAACCAAAACACGCCCTTCCGAATCAAGATGGACGAGGCGGTTCCTATTGAGCCAGACAAAATTCGGTGCCGCCAATCGTCAGGGTGCTTTTGGCTCCTACCATCGCTGTTGGTACCGACGAGGATGATTATGTGGAAGATTACGAGGATGAGGTTGATCAACATCGAACCACGGCAACCACCAAAGACCACAACCACCGGTCGCCCACATGCAAATAATGGCAATGTTAGGGCTCCTCGTACGAGATCATGACCATCTCCCTAAACTGAAATTGAATATTCCAACATTTGAGGGTAGATATGTTCTGATATATATCTTACTTGGGAGTTAGAAACTGAACAACGATTTACATGTTTACAATATCCCGAGGAGAGACGGTTCCGCTGCTTGTGCTTTCACTAGCTTTGCATGTGTTTGGTGGTCCAACATTGTAGATTATATCCTGCTCCAGCTACTTGGGCTGCTTTGAAAACTGCTATATGCGATCGGTTCCACCATATTATCAACGTGAATTACTTCAAAATTGCAGCGTTAAGACAAAGAAAAATTTGAGAAGAATATTATCGTGAATTACAAACCGGCTTGATTAGATGTGGTATTGTTGAGGAGAATGAAGCTATGCTTGCACGTTTCTGGGTGGATTAAATGAGAGATTCGACCATTCTAGACTATAAGGATTATAATAATATCACCTGTTATTCCATCTTGCTTGTAAAGTGAACGTGAAGTGCAGGATCGAGCAGCATTCGCCGCACTAACTTTTCTCGTGTTCACCTTCATCGTGGACACCACGGCATCATCTATTCCACCGCACCATCACCTCCTTCAGTGCCACTCCAACCGTGATAAAGAAAGCAGGCACAACCAGCACTAATCCGCCAAGAGCACACCTGCCGGGTGCAAGCCTTTCTTCTTCCATGGCGCAACAGGTGGCACACAAGTGATATTATTTGTCGTCATAAGGGAAGAGGACATTTGCAGAGAGTGAAATTACTGTGATTCAGAGGATGTGGTTGAGTTATGTTTGTAATTTCCTTATTTGGGTGTTTTTTCTTTTTGTTTTTTATTGTTGTTAGAGGCATCATTAATTATTTCGTTATCGCCACCCTATTCCTGCTAATGATATGCTTGATGAATTGAGTGTCACAATATTCTCCAAAGTTATTTTTGGAGGATACCATCAAATTGATGAAATTGGGAGATGAATGGAAACAGCATTTAAAACTAAGTTTGGATTATATGAGTGGTTAGTCATGCCTTTTGGGTTAACTAATGCACCTAGTACTTTCATGAGATTAATGAACCAAGTTTTACGTATTTCATTGGACGATTTGTGGTAGTCTATTTTGATGATATAATGATTTATAGCAAAACTTTGGAAGAACATTTGGAACATTTACGTGCTGTTTTTAATGTCTCACGTGATGCACGCTTGTTTGGTAACCTTGAAGTGAATTTTGAACCGATTTCTAGATCTTTTCTTGGCCATGTTGTTACTCCACAGGAATTAGTTGATAAAGCCAAGATTGAAGCTATTGAGAGTTGGCCGCAGCCAAAACGGTCACAAGTGAGGAGTTTCTTGGCCTCGCCGGTTTCTATAGGCGCAGAGAGATTTCAGCACCATTGCTGCACCTCTCAACGAGCTTACAAAGAAAGATGTGTTTTGTTTGCTTGCAATCTCGTTTCTTGCTTGTTCTTCGCTTTGCTCGCAGGAAATAGACCTGTGTCGTTGATCGTGTTCGCTGGGTCAATAACCTCTGGAGTTGGTTTAGGACATATATGCGACGCCCCCGACGCCGTAGTCGGATCCAAAGTCGACTTCCACCAAAGCTTAAATCCACCATCTCATCGAAGAGGACACCTCCATTTCTATCCAAAAAGGCATGACTAACCACTCATATAATCCAAACATAGTTTTAAATGCTGTTTTCCATTCATCTCCCAATTTCATACGAATTTGATGGTATCCACTACGCAAATCAACTTTTGGAGAATATTGTAGAGCCAACTAATTCATCAACATATCATCTAGCCTAGGAATAGGTGATGATAACGAATAGTAATATTATTAATGCTCTACAATCAACACACATACGTGATGTACCATCCTTATTCGCACTAGAATAATAGGAACAGCACAAGGACTAAGGGATTCTGTATATAACCTTTGTCGAGCAGCCCTCAGATTTGAACATAATCTCCTTCGCCTCCTCCGGATTGGTACGGATGGTACCGTTAATGATGCACCGAATTGTCAATTTGATGCTCAATCCTCGAATAGGTGGTAATTCCCGTGGCACGCCTTGTGGAAAGACGCCAATAACTCCCGCAAAATGTTAGTGACAAGGGCAAAGAGGAAGGCACGCCCTCAATGAAAAATAATGCCTCTTTGCACATAAAAGCAAAGCAAACAGATTTGCTAAAATCTAGCTCATCAATATCAGATTGGTGGCAAGTAAACATGCAATTTTCAATTTAATTTCGTACAAATGAGATGGTTTATTATTAGGCTTCATGTTGCTCAAATTCTTGCCACAATCTGATTTTCACCTTATTTTTCTCCCCGTTTTGCTTTATTAGCTCTATTAATATCATCTTCAAAATGGAATCAGAGTCATAGGAAGCAAAGTAATATTTTTATCCCTATGAACAAGAGAATCGATTGTTTCTACCATGGTGATAATTTTATCAAATTGCCATGGTCTACCAAGTAATAAGGAACATGTTGCATAGGTACCACATCACAATCAACATAATCAAGATATGTAGAGACACTAAAATGCACACTAACAAAGACGTGTTACCTTAACCTTGCCAACGTTGTTGAACCATTGGATGTAGTAAGGATGTGGATGTGGTCTTGTGGTGGAGATAGCCCACCATCTCCATGCTAGCTGTTGTAAGCTCCCTCCATCTATGATGACGAGAATAGAACGCCTTCACACTCCCTTTGTATGGAACAAATTATGCCTCGATTTTGCAACCTTGTGTAACCTGCACACTCAAAACACGTTGAAACTAAACATTCATACTCCAAGATCTTCAAGAGCCATGTATTGTGTCTCATGATCTGATGAGGACATCAATACCATTGTTACACCCACAGCCCTCATCTACATATACGGACCAATTACTAGAGCTCACAAGACGCCAATTAAATTACCTGTACTTTGCTTGGTAATGATTCTAATGTTCATGAGAATATGATGCTACTTAAATTGGATACATTTGTTTTGCTTACAAATGAAGGGCCTAGCTTGGAGAAGGATGAACATTGGAGCAAGAACACGCATGGAGTTGATGGCATGCAAGGGGATCAAGAACGGAGTTACAAGTGATGATTTCTGGACTTTGAAGCCACCATAGGAGTGCATGAAGCCTTGGACGAAATATACAAGATGCCACTTCATAATATTCGTCCATAGGCTATTCTAGGTGCACCAACCTTATTATTAGGCAAGGCCCATATAATTTCGAAATACTTAAGTATAGGCTATTTTAGAGTCCGTGTGTGGGGAAACAAGAGTTAGGGTTGGTTTCGACCCCACCCTCAAGGGCCACGAAATTCTCTCCTTTTCCATATATACAGCCCTTAGGGCATCGCTTAGACTTTGGTTTTGTTTAGATTAAAAGTTCGCCATAGCAGCAATTCCGCATTCGCTTTGTGTTCAACTACTGCATAAAGGCGCTTCGTAACCCCACCTTGATCAATAAAGCTTTCATATTATATTCGCAATATCCAGATTGCAATCTCAGTTTTGCTTGTTCTTCGCTTGCTCGCAGGAAATGCACTCGTGGAGCTTGATCGGTTCGCGGGTCAATAACCTCTGGAGTTGGTTTACCGAGTTAACGCCGACGCCCTCCGACGTCAGAGTCGGATCCAAGTTGACTTCCACCAAAGCTAAATCCACCATCTCATCGAAAGACGGGACACCTTTGCCTCTATCAATGGTATCAGATTTCCGTGTCGGTGAGATTTTACAGTTGTAGTTTAGATCGAATTGTTCTTCATACCTATAGTCCACAAAAAGCCAAAAAATTAGGTTAGTTCATTCCATCCAACCAATCTGAGCCTTTGCATAATCTTTTTCAGATTTGCTTGTTGAATTTCTGCATCGCCGTGTCAAGTTGCCGGTCTTAGCGCCTAGTCTTTAGAGTTTCGAGTTCGTTCACAAGTTGTCACGCCGCGATAATACCACCACCACATATTCACCGCCAACCGAATCCATATACGCCACCACATATCCGCCGCCATCATGCCCATCCAAGTCCACCGCAACATATATCCGCCACGAGTCCGAAGTTCCACCAGATTCATCTCCGCCACCACCGAAGTTCCACCAGATTCATCTCCACCAATCCGAAGTTCCACCAGATTCATTCCGCCACCATCCTAGTCCGAGTCCAAAGAATTTTGCATTGTTCTCGATTTCCGATCACACGAACTGAATCGTGACAGCGGAGGACTCCCAACTTCCGAGCCATCCGCAGAAGAAAAATAGTTCCGCTTCAAAAAAATTTGCAGGCAGTTTTTAGACCATTTGTAGACTTTTTCGAAAAAATTTGTTTGGAGCAAAAAAAAGAGAAAAAAGTGCAAAAAAAGAAAAAAGAGAAAAAATTCAGAGTGTGCTCCTTCCTTGTTTACGGCCTACCGTGATTTTGTTGGTGTTCTAGGCTCGCCTCTAGCACGTTCCAGCCTAGGACCAAGACAAGACCGCGTGAGGCTTATTCAATTTTGCATCTCCGAATTGATTATTCACCTTTTTGCTACCATATTATAAGCCTTCCCAGCTCCACATACATCTACGCCGGGCGTTGACTCTCCCGTAATCGCCTATCCAAGCTTTGAGAGTTTTGACTACAACGTTGCCGATCACCGCCGTGGGTAAGAACGTAAGAATTTGAGATTTGCTTGACGGGTTTGTGATACACCACCACCACTTCTTAGTAGTCTCAGAGGATCATATTCTTGTGTTTTATTTGTTGCTAACCATGGTAGGATCAGCCGATGAGACTGATTGGGAGAACCTCGATTAACAAACAGCTACATGATAAATTTCAAGAAATTTTGAGGGACAGTGCAAGATGTACTAAACAGATTTGACGAGGCCATGGAGAAGATAGATGGCATTGAGAAGACGCTTGAAACAAAGCTTGATAGCAAGTTTGATGAATTGCTCCTTTCCACAACCACCCCGGGCACCATCGCACCCCAAGACAACAACACCCCTTCCATATCGATGGACGAAGCCAGGTTCCTATTGAGCCAGACAAAGTTCGGTGCGCACTGTTGGTGCTTTTGCCCTCCATCCCGGGGCCGAGGAGGATGAATGGGGAATTACGGGATGAGGTTGATCAACATCGAATCCACGAACCACCAACCACAACCACCGGTCGCCCACATGCAAATAATGGCAATGTTAGGGCTCCCTCGTTACAGATCATGACCATCTCCTAAACTGAAATTGAATATTCCACCATTTGAGGGTAGATATGTTCCATATATTTTACTTGGGAGTTAGAAAAACAACGATTTACATGTTTACAATATCCCGAGGAGAGACGGTTTGCGCTGTTTGTGCTTCCAGCATTAGTTTTGGTGGTCTAACATTGTAGATTATATCCTGTCCACTACTTGGGCTGCTTTGAAAACTGCTATGGATCTGGGTTCCACCATATTATCAACGGAATTACTTCAAAAATTGCAGCGCTTAAGACAAGGAAAAATTCGAAAGAATATTATCCGAAACAAACCGCTTGATTAGATGGGTATTGTTGAAGAGAATGAAGCTATGCTTGCACGTTTTCCGGGTGGATTAAAAGAATTGACCATTCTAGACTATAAGGATTATAATAATATCACTGCTTATTCCATCTTGCTTGTAAAGCGAACGGAAGTGCGGATCGACAGCATTGGCGCCACTAACTTTTCCGGGTCGACCTTCATCATGGACACCACGCCCATCATCTACTTCCACCGCACCATCACCCTTCAGGCCACTCCAACGCGGATACAAAAAAAGGCACAACCACCACTATCTCGCCAAGAGCACACCCCTTGGCCTGACAGAGCTCTTCTTCTTCCATGGGCCAACGGGCACACAAGTGATATTATTTGTCGTCGTAAGGGAAGAGGACATTTAAGAGAATGCAAATTCAGGCAGGATGATTGCAGAGGATGGTGGGTATGAGTCCGCTAGTGACTATGATGAGGAGATTTTTCTTATTACACATGAGGAACAGGAGATGATTTCGATCATGAGAACAAACATGGCGCAAGATGTTGAAAGGTATGAATGTTTAGTTGTCAACGGTTTTGAGGGCAGGTTACAAAGTTGAGCAAAATCAGAGGCATAATTTGTTCCATACAAAGGAGTTGTGAAGGAACGTTTATTCAAGGCATCATATGGAGGGAGCTGCAACAACTTGGCTAGATGGAGATGGTGGAGAAGCTATTCTCACCACAAGACCACATCCACATCCTTACTACATCCAATGGTTCAACAACAGCGAAGGTTAAGGTAACACGACGCCTGGTGCATTTTAGTATCTCTACATATGGATTATGTTGATTGTGATGTGGTACCTATGCAAGAGTTCCTTATTACTTGGAACCATGGCAATTTGATAAGAATTTTGACACCATGGTAGAAACAATCAAGATACTTTGTTCATAGGATAAAATATTACTTTTTCCTATGACTCCCGATTTCATTTTGAAAGATGATATTAATAGAGCTAATAAAGCAAAAAGAGAAAAATAAAGTGAAAATCAGATTGTGGAAAAGAATTTGAGCAACACATGAACCTAATAATAAACCATCTACCGTTGTTTCAAATTAAATTGAAAAGTGCATGTTTATTGCCACCAAATGATATTGATGAGCTAGATTTTAGCAATTTTTGCTATGCTTTTGTGTAAAGAGGTTATTTTCATTCGAGGACGGTTTCCTCTTTTTGCCCCCCCTACTAACATTTTGCAGAGTTCCCGATTTTCCATAAGACGTCCACCGGATTACCACCTATTCGAGGGATTGAGCATCAAATTGATTAATTCCTTGCATCATTACCCAACCGCACCATACCGCATAATCCAGGGAGAAACGAGATTATTTGTACAGAGCTGCTGACAAAGGTTATATAAATCCCTTAGTCCTTGTG
>JAHHZJ010007907.1:0-11658 GCA_021437245.1 Aegilops speltoides | reverse complement strand
GCCTCGTGAACCAGATAAGAGGGAAATATCCCGACAAGGCAGTAGATACCGCTTTGATTAAAATCTCGACATCGCTTTTCAATCGTATTCGGATACCAACGATATCCCGCTTCGATCATAACCCTAACTAGCATGGCTGTATGACCGTCACACCAATACATCTCGTCGATTTAACCACTTGATTTTGGTCACGAAAATATCCGAAGCATAACCACAATGCAAAGACATTAGAATTTCTCGCAGAATTTGGACAAAGATAACGATCAGAATGCTCAAAGGATTTCGTACATTTTACAAGGAATTGCATAGCCACTCAACAATATCATATCAAGGTTCGGGTCCAATTAGTAACATAACAGATAGTAAAATCGAACCAGGCTTGTAACCATCAAACCTACAAGGTACTACCGATTAGTAACACGTGAACCTAATAGAGAGAAGAGATCCTAATCCTTAAACCCCGTGGAAGAGTGGACTCGACTCTGATCGTAATGTCATGAGATAAAGGAGTAAAAAGAGCCTTACGCATCATCCCACAATCAATTCCTACATATAACTAAAGCATTTCTAGACTCAACATCGACTCAGCTTTGGCTTGGAGAACCTATAGGCAGTCCGCTCGATGCTAACGCGTCAGACCCCGACTCAATGTCACATCGATCTAGCCTCTGTAACACATCATATCACTTTTATGCCTCACACGAATTTTATCCCAACGGTGTGCCTTACCTTGGCCCGGACCGTTGGCGCTTTTTGGCACACGAGATATGATAGTGTCGCTAGCATCCATATGAAAAGGAGCCCGGTCGATATGACTAGTCAGAAACCCAAAGTGGCACAGTATTTATGTGGATCGCATCCATGACTCAAAGATTGAAAACGGTTTGGCCAACAGCAAGTAAGTTCCCTGCCAGTAGACAAGGCTAGCAGATTCGCAAACCCGGCCAGAAGCGGCTAACAGACTCCGTGACTACCGCGCATATTTCCTCAAGGGACAAAGGACAGAACGGAAGAAGGACATGATGCCGCCAGCCTAAGTGTTCCGGAGCAAAGAGTAAGTTACCATGGCTCAAGGGAGACACTAGGAGACATTTCCTAAGAGAGGCTACTAAAGATAAACAACTAGATAGTCGATCCCACACATACCAAGCATTTCAATCATACACACAATATGCTCGATATGTGCATGTACAACAAGGCATCACAACATGACTTTCTACGGCACAAGTATTTCTTTTATTTAAAGGCTCGAGAGCCATATATAGCATACACACAAGTATCGGGTCACACGACTCACATACAAGTCATACAAGCATACAAGCCATGGGCTGAAGTGTTTTGTCTGAGTACGCATAACTAGTAAAATAAAAGAGGCTTGGGTGTTCCTAGCTTTTCTATATGGTCCTTGCTCTTCACTTGCCTGATCACCGGCCTTAGTCTACTCATCGATGTCAACGCCTACGAAGAACCCACTTCAAGGGTTTGTGGCATCTTCTCAAAATGTAAATTAAAGCAACATGAGTACAAAGGTACTCAAAGAAGACTTACATCGATCTTACATACATGCATATTATCAAGAAGGGTTGGTGGGGTTATTGCAGCAAGCCAGCTTTTGACGGAGGCTGCTATCATCCACGAGACACCAACTTGAAATAGTTTTATGACTCGAGTCCACTACTCATCACTTCAATACACCACCGAGGATCCACTCGCCTTCCTACCTAAGAGCCATCCTCGCACTCACACTTATCTTGAGGCTTTTAGTAGTATCCATTTACTTGTCTATGAACCGTATAGGCAACCAAGTAGTCCTTTTCATGGACGCGCTATTCAATAGATGATGTTAACCCCGTAGGGGTGTACTTCTTCATACACGCTCACCACTTATCGCTGCATACCGACATGTACTGCAACCTTCGCGAAGCCCAACGGGGTGTCGGCCACGACCTACCTAGACACCTAAGTCTCTAGTCCAGTTTATCGCCTATTTGGGTTCCATCTATGAGGAGTTCCTACCAAGTCTCGCCACAGCCCCAAACGATGTGAACAGGGTTCCCGAGATACCAAACGGCATCCGTACACCCGCCACGCACTACCAAATCACAGCCCACCCTACGGCACGCTGTCCACGGCCCAAAGAGGCTACAAACACCGTAAACTACTTGCAACTCCCCGGACGTAAGACTAGGGTGAATAAGAAGTCGAGAGGGTCCATTGGTTTCGGGCCCAATGCATGGTAGTAGCTGAATCTTAAATCACACATACGATCTCAAGGCTTAAGGACGGCCTCAATGAAACAACCCACCATGTACTCCTACATGGCCTCTCATCGATACCTTTACCAATCGTGTTCAACACCTTACTTCTCACCGACTCGATCATTTCACTCTAGCCATCACCCAGATGAACCGACCGACACGCACTCTAAGCATAGCATATAGCAAGGTAGGATCAACACAATCATATGGCTCAATCAACTCCTACACATGCTAGTGGGTTTCATCTAGTTATCGGGCAATGACAGTCATGCAGAGGAAATGGGTTCAACTACCCAGACACAAGCAGCTTTGAATCGTTGTCTTAATGCAAGAAACGAGAGCAGGAGCAAGAACATGGATTTTATCGATGATCAAATGGTTGGTTGCTTGTTCGACGGGTCGATGCACGGGTATTGCTTTCGTTCGGTTATCCAGATTTCTGGGGCGTAACTGCCGCAGAGAACACCGATACACAAGCATTACCAAACAATATGCAACAATATGATGCATGCATGAGACATGGCATATATGAGTGTGTGGGCTAATGCAACTAAGATCGATGGGTTTGAAGCATTTTGAACCAAAGATGCAATTTCCAAACTCATATATGATCATTTAGGGTGCTTTAACTTGTTCTGTCATAAACAGTAGGTTAGCTTGCTTGAACATGCATGAAACCAGTACAGATGGATAGATTGGATTTTTCTGATCATTTTTCATATATAATTTGTTTCATTTGGAGTTACAGACATTTCTATGAATTTTTGAAGTTTGAAACATTTTCTCGAATTTCCGTAAAAATAATTCCAAGAATTAAATTATCGACAAGACTATGTCATGATGACGCCGAGGTCAACGGGCTGGTCAGGTCAAACGACCATGGGTCCCGTGATGTCAAGGCGGTTAGTTTAGTTAGAATTTAATTAAAACTAAACTAAGTTAATTAATGTGGTCGGGCCCACTTGTCGCTGACTCAACCGAGTCGAACTCGGCCCACCCGTGGTCAAAGTCGTGGTCAAACCCGCCTGCTTAGTCACGGCGAGCGACGCAGCGGCGAAGTGTATTTGGCGCCGCCACCAGATGAGTCGCGAGGCCATCGCGTGAAGCCGAGGACGAGCCGCAGCTCTGGTGGAGTCGCTGGGGTCGGGTGGTCGGAGTTGGCGCCGACGGCGATTTTGGCGGCCACCGAGCTCGGGTGAGAGCGAACTCGCCTGGGGTGTGGTGAGGTGCGGAAGTGCACGGTTAGCTCCAACGCGACGTGGTGAGTGCGATGGACATAGTGAGATGGCCGAGGATGGCCGGAGCACGCCGGCGACGAGGTCCGGCGACGCGGCAAGGGTGATCTTCGAGGTGGCTACACGGCTCGGAGCGAGGGAGAGAAGGTAGGAGGGGTAGCTAGGCTCACAGAGCGCCAGAGAGGCCACCGCGGGTCGGGGACGAGCCGAGGCGACGACGGCGTGAAGAGGATCTCCGCGACGGGCGACTCGGGCGAGGTTGGTGCGGTGGCTTGGGCACGCGAAGCGCCGGGCTCGCTAGCTCGGGAAGTGGACGGCGGCGAGTTTCGTCACGACGAGACGATGCACGGGGCGGGAGCGTGGTTACGACGGAGGAGCGGCGGCGGTGGCGCTGCCATGGCCGGGAGCGCGAGGGGAGGAGCCGAAAGGAGAGGGGCGCCTGGGGTTCGGGAGAGAGGGGAGGATCTCGGCGTGATTTAGGAAGGGCGAGGCGGGCAGGAAAGGGCACCATGCGTGCTCGCTGCCGAAGCACTTTGCGCCGTCTGGTCAGCAAGCAGCTACATTGCCGGCCACTGGCGCTATGGGTTGGGCGGGTATGCCTGTAAGTTATTTTCTGCTTTTTTCTATTTTTCTCAGAACTTTGTTGAATTATTAAAATACCTAAAAGATTCTAAAATTCACCAAACTACTTCTCGGTCCATGATTGGAATATTTCCAACATGAAACATTTTAGATTGGGAATATTTGGACATTTGAAATATTTTATAAATTTTAAATGCCCAAATTCAAATAATTATGAATTAATTCAAAGACCTTGGATGACCTAGGAAATGTGCATCACTTTTGGCAAGAGGTTCTCAACCAAGACAAAAATGATGGACATTTTAGAAGGGCATTTCGTGTTCATCGAAATTATTTTAGTGAACCCTAGTTTGTTTCAGAGGGGCTGGGGTTCGCAATCCCATTTCAGCTTTCGTGAAAAAATAGACATGATGCAACACTCTAATGCAAGAACTAGCTAGGTGTGACAACTCACCCTCACTCAAAAGAATCTCGCCCCGAGATTTAGGTTCCTCCGAAAGAAGGCGGGTACTCAAGTCAAGACGATCCTCCCTTTCCCAAGTAGCTTTCCTCTGAATGGTGCCACCATTGAACCTTGAGAAACTTGATATTATGCCGCCGAGTGGTACGCTTCGGCTTGATCGAGGATACGAACGGGTATTCTCGATATGTGAGATTATCTTGAAGATCAAGCGCTTGTGGTCCACTCCACGGATGGGATCCGAGAAGCAACGCCGAAAGTTGAGAAACGGGAAGACATCGTGGACTTTGGAGAGATGCGGAGGTAGTTCCAATTGGTAGGCAACTTCTCCTCGCTTGGCAAGAATGCGAAAGGGTCCAATGTAGCGAGGAGCCAATTTGCCTTTTGATATCAAACGATGGGTTCCTTCAGAGGGTAACCTCAAGATAAGCCTTCTCGCCAACCTCGTAAGTCATAGCCTTATGTTTTCGGTCATATTGACTCTTTTGACGAGATTGGGCTGTTTTCAACTTTTCACTAACGATGCGAACTTGTTTTTCTCGCTTCCTCGATCATATCCGCCAAAGAATTGTCTTTCCCCGTTTCACCGCTAAGGGTGTTCACACCTTCGCCCATAGAGAACTTCAAAAGGTGCTTTGCCCAAGCTAGATTGATAGCTGTTGTTATAAGCAAATTCGCAAATGGAAGGCATTTCTCCCAATCCATTCCAATGAGATAATGTAAGCTTGAAGCATGTCTTCTAGGATTTGGTTGACACGCTCTACTTGACCACTTGATTGAGGGTGAAAAGAGCTAAAGGAAAGATGGGTTCTATAGCGCTTTGGAAACTTTCCCAAAATCGAGAGGTGAAGAGACTCCTCGATCCGAAAGTTAATTTCCAATGGAACACCATGAAGAGACACTATTCGGGAGATGTACAAGTCTGCTAGCGACTAGCGTTATACTCCGAACAATGTAGGAAATGGGCTACTTTGGAGAGGCGGTCGATAATCTATTAAAGATAGCATTATTCCTTTCTGGTCCTCGGGAAACCAAAGGATGAAATCCATACGATTTTATCCCATTTCCATTCAGAATAGCTAAGGGTTGAAGGGTGCCAAGAGGCCGCTGATGCTCGCTTTACACGATTTACGCACGCCGCAGCTTAGCAACAAATTGAGCAATGTCTTCTTCATCCTAGTCCACCGTAACCTCCGGCGAGGTCCCGATACATTTTAGTGCTACCGGATGAATGGTGAGAGGATTCATGAGCTTTTAAGGATCAATCGCCGCAGGTTTCAGACTTTGGGAACCACTAGGCGTTTCCAAGTATACACTTGATCACAACGGAGAAACAATCCGCAACTCCTTTCTTGATGTTTCTTTTGATGCGGAGATTCCTGATCTACCTTTTGGGCTTTGATGATCTGATCCGTAAGGGAAGGTTTCGCCACCAAGGTGGAAAGGAACCCTCGAGGAACAATGTGAAGGTTAAGCTCCAAATTCCACGGGAGAAGTGGTTGACTTTGTTGCAACATCAGGTTGTTGCAATAAGATTTACGACTTAGCGCATCAGCCATGACGCTGGCTTTTCCCGGGTATAAGTTATTCCTAAGTCGAAATTCAGATCAACTCAACCCAACGCCTTTGCTTGAGATTCAAATCTGGTTGGGTGAATATGTACTTCAGACTTTGGTGATCGATGTAGATTTCGAACGATTACCAAGAAGGTAATGTCGCCAGTGTTTTAGTGCATGGACTACACCGCAAGCTCTAGATCATGAGTAGGATAGTTTTCTCATGTGGGTGTAATTGCCGTGAAGCATAAGCAATTACGGTCGATCTTGCATGAGAATACAGCCTAGCCCTTGTCGCGAGGCGCGAATAGATAACAAAGTCCTTGGAGAAATCTGTGGTACCAAGACGGGAGCGGTTAAACGCCTTTTCGCCTCGAAACTGGCTCACATTGTGGAGTCCACTCAACTTTTTATCCTTCTTGAGGAGTTCATTAGAGGTTTAGCAACTTTGGAGAAGTTCTCAAAGCGTGACAATAGCTCGCTAAGCCAAGGAAACTTCGAACTTGCTTGACCGACTCTGTGGAGTCCAATTAAGGACGGCTTGAACTCGCTCGGTTGAAAGAATACCTTTACCGAAATTACATGTCCTAGATAGGTCACTTCGCAGCCAAAATTCGATTTAGAAAACTGGCATAAAGGCGATGCTCTCAAGTTTCATCAACACTAGCCTTAGATGTTCGCATGTTCTTCCTCGTTTTGAGTAGATGAGTATATCATCGAGATAAACCACGATTTAATTTATCCAAATACTCCATGAAGATTGAGTTCATTAACCGGAGAAAGTGGTGGAGCATTGGTTAAACCGAGGACATGACGGTACTCAGATACGAACGAGAACAAAGGCCGCTTTGGGAATGTCCTGCTTTCGGATTTTGATTTGATGGTAGCCTAACCTCAAATCCATCTTAGAGAAGACCGAGGATCCCGCGAGTCGATCATACAGATCGTTGATCCCGGGAGCGGATACTTGTTCTTAATTGTGACCAAGTTGACGGGTCGATAATCTACAACCATCCGTCCGCATCATCCTTCTTCTTGACGAAGAGGACGGGCAAGCCCAAGGAGATGAACTAGGACGGATGAAACCCTTTTTCAAGGACTCATCGAGTTGTTTCTAAGTTCGCTAGTTCTAGGGTGCCATCTTATAGGGTCTTCTAGAAATTGGGACAGTTCCCGGAATGAGGTCTATCACGAATTCAACATCTCGCTGTGGGACACCGGCAATTTTCCGAAAGACATCCGGAAAGTCACGGACTTAACGACTTCGAGGTCCGCAATGGACCGCATTAAGAGAATATAGTTGGCGCTGATATTCGGGTCAAGACATTGACTATCTTTCCCGAGGGGTGCGAAGTTGAAAGTCCTAGAGAAACAATCAATCTTGGCATGATGGGTGACATCCAAGACATACCCAAGATGATATTTATATCCAAGATTTGAGAGCTATCAACGATGCAAGGAAAACAAGTCTGTCGACCTGAATTTCATTTCCATGGCTTACTCTAGAGGTTTGCCATCTAGAACCCGAGTAGAAATTTCCATGGTGGAAGGCATGTCACGAATGCTGTTATGCAAACGAGCATAGTTTTCGATATGAATGAATGAGATGCTCCAGATTAAAAGAACGGATGCCGGTGGCAATTAACAAGAAGCACGACGCTGGGATCCTCTGGGCCTTTCACCGAGACACAATTAACATGGCCACGCAAGGGTGGCCGCTTGGCATAGAACACCTTTCCTGCTGGCTTGCCACGCCAACATTTTTGCAGCTGGTTGGGGTTGGTCTGAGGACAATCGCGATGTAGTGGCCTGACTCACATTTGAAGCACGCCACGGGCTGGCGCCAGAGGAGCATTGTTGGTTGGCCCACCATAGGGCTTAGCCGTGCATATCCGCAACCGGGCGAGGCGCCAAAGAATGGCCTCGTGTGAATCGATGGCAGGCAAGATTAGGCACCCACACACGGCGCTTCGTGGTCCAAAGACCGATGAGGAACCCATATCACGCCATGCTTAGTGTGCCTCAAATCACCTGACACTGCTTCAGCTGATGGCTTTGTTAACAAGCTTCGAAAGAGGTGCACTCATGCGCACGGAGATCTCGGCGGTTCGGGCTAAGTCCCTTGCGGAACCTTGCCGCTTTGGCGCTGGAGACCCTTCGTGGCATAGCGCTGCATTACCAAACTCTCACAGAGGCGCCCACGGAGAGACGGCCTTGGGTGAAACTGCGTAACTCCTCACGCCTTACTGATCCATGAGACCTCCGAATGTGTGTTCACGAAAGCCTCGCTGAATTTCGCCCAAGTAGTGACATGGCCAATCAGGCGATAGCTATATAGTTCTCCCACCGTAGATCAGCGGGCCTTCAAGATGATATGCAGCAAAGGTGACCTTGTCACCTCAAATACCAAGCAGAACGCAGCTTGTGAGTGATGCACGGGTACCATCGCGCCAGAGGCTCGAGGAGTGGTGAAAGGTAGGTGGGTGTAACTTGATGAAGTCACCGAGCGACACCAAGTTATTTCTCCGATGATGTGCCGTGTTCTGCTCGATACGCCCAAAGAAACGGTTGGTCTCCTGCTTGTTTCTCTCGCCCCAAAGATAACTTCGCCAGAGAAGGAGGGTGAGGCAGTTCGCTTCTCCAACTCGCTGTTTTCGCCTGCCTCAAGGAGCAGGGTTGTTATGGTGTTAACCATCCTAGGAAAAACAAGACAAGGATTTAGTCCAGATGGCAAGAGTCTCGACATAGAAATGTAGAATGTAATGGATAACTTGAATGCAAGATGATCATCCGTATGACATGGTAGATACAGTAATCGCTTTTTATTCCATTGTCATACACACCATACAAGGTTTAGTACAAGACCAAACAAAGTACTACTACGGTGAAAGGAAGATTACATCTCCGGAGGCATACCAAGCTCCTATACATTATTTTTCTTACACCTCCGAATTAGTACACACTAAGTCATATTCCACGAGTCACGCAGACGGTGGAAATACAACTATTACAATACTAGTGGGACTACTACTAACTCGACGCCTCCGTAGTAGTTCTCATAGAAGTCTCCTCCGTAGCCTCGAAGTTCAACGTGTTCGTCCGAAATGACGGTCCCGAGGAGCCCGTGGACCATAAGGGCAAGGGTGAGGTCTTGACCAACAAACGGTGGCTCACGAGACCACGAGGTGGGTGATGCCCCCACATCACGCCAATCCATCATGTCCAAGAGAGCAGATCTAACATGATACAGTGTCTCTCATATCCATATATCCAGCTTGGACACCGGTGCAAAACGAGTCAAAGTGGCCCAAGTGATCAAGCACGGGCGTGAAGAGCTCCATCTCAAGGCGTCGATTCTTTCGGTCCTTGTCCTCGAGCAACTCGGCAAAGGTGCGGTTAGTGAGTCCTCCCGACGAATCAAGATAGATAGCCCGGAGATAACCAAACGCCCAGAAGTGAACCCGATATACCGAAGTCGGTTAGGCGAAGGTGCCCCGACTCGCATGATGGTCATCATAGAATACGCAGCATCTTGCACCGCCATATCAATAGTAACACCAAGCCCATAGGAGCTGTGAAGAGCCTCGTGGAACCAGGATAAGAGGGAAATATCCCGACAAAGGCAGTAGATACGCTTTGATTAAAATCTCGACATCGCTTCTTCAATCGTATTCGGATACCAACGATATCCCGCTCGATCATAACCCTAACTAGCATGGCTGTATGACCGTCACACCAATACATTTGGTCGATTTAACCACTTGATTTTGGTCACGAAAGGGCCATCTCGAAGCATAACCACAATGCAAAGACATTAGAATTTCTCGCAGAATTTGGACAAGATAACGATCAGAAATGCTCAAAGGATTTGAGACATTTTACAAGGAATTGCATAGCCACTCAACAATATCATATCAAGGTTCGGGTCCAATTAGTAACATAACAGATAGTAAACTGAACCAAGCTTGTAACCATCAAACCTACAAGGTACTACCGATTAGTAACACGTGAACCTAATAGAGAGAAGAGATCCTAATCCTTAAACCCCGTGGAAGAATGGACCGACTCATCGTAATGTCATGAGATAAAGGAGTAAAAAGAGCCTTACGCATCATCCCACAATCAATTTCTACATATAACTAAAGCATTTCTAGACTCAACATCGACTGCTTTGGCTTGAGAACCTACAGCAGTCCGCTCGATGCTAACGCTGCCAGACCCTCGACTCAATGTCACATCGATCTAGCCTCAGAACACATCATATCACTTTGCGCTCACGCACGGTATCCCAACGGGTGTCGCTTACCTTAGCCGGGACCGCTTGGCGCTTTTGGCACACGATATGATAGTGTCGCTAGCATCCATATGAAAAGGAGCCCGGCCGACATGACTAGTCGAAACCCAAAGTGGCACAGACTTACAGGACAGCATCCATGACCCAAAGATCGAACGTGTTTGGCCATCGAAGTAAGTTCCGGCTGTAGCACTGGGCTAGCAGATTCGTAAACCGGTCAGAAGGGCTAACAGACTCGACTAATGCGTGACATTTCAAGGGACGATACAGAACGAAGAAGGACACATGCCGCCAGCCTAAGTGTTCCTGAGCAAGAGCAAGCTACCATGGCTCAAGGAGACACTAGGAGACATTTTCCGTAAGAGAGGCTACTAAAGATAAACAACTAGATAGTCGATCCCACACATACCAAGCATTTCAATCATACACACAATATGCTCGATATGTGCAAATACAACAAGGCATCACAACATGACTCTACGCACAAGTATTTTATTTAAAGGCTCAGAGCCATACATAGCATACACACAAGTACGGGTCACACGACCCACATACAAGTCATACAAGCATACAAGCCAACAATGAAGTGCTTTGTCCGAGTACGCATAACTAGTAAAATAAAAGAGGCTTGGGTAAGCCTAGCTATACTACATGGTCCTTCACTTGCTCAGATCACCACCGGCCTTAGTCTACTCATCGATGTCAACGCTCACGAAGAACCCGCTTCAAGGGTTTGTGGCATCTTCAAAATGTAAATTCAAGCAACATGAGTACAAAGGTACTCAAGAAGACTTACATCGATCCTACATACATGCATATTATCAAGAAGGGTTTGTGGGGTTATTGCAGCAAGCCAGCTTTGATCGAGGCTAAGCTTATCCCACGAGACACCAACTTGAAATAGTTTTATGACTCGAGTCCACTACTCATCACTTCAATACACCACCGAGGATCCACCTCCTTCTTCCTACCAAGAGCCATCCCTCGCACTAACACTTATCTTGAGGCTTTTAGTAGTATCCATTTAATTGTCTATGAACCGATAGGCAACCAAGTAGTCCTTTTCATCGGACGCCGCTATTCAATAGATGATGTTAACCCTCGCAGGGTGTACTTCTTCAACACGCTCACCACTTATCGCTGCCAACACATGTACTCGAACCTTCAAGCGAAGCCCAACGGGTGTCGGCCACCCACCTACCTAGACACCCAAGTCTCTAGTCCGGTTTATCGCCTATTTGGGTTCCATCTATGAGGAGTTCGCCTAAGTCTC
>JAHHZJ010007905.1:0-17678 GCA_021437245.1 Aegilops speltoides | reverse complement strand
TGGTGATTTCTTGCAAACAAGTATTCACCAAGTCACCATCATGCACATTCCAAGATGCATATACTTACCTTGGAGTTCCTTGGTATTGTACCAAGAAATAAACTTGGGAAAACAAGGTTAGATAACACAAGAGTAGTTCTTCAACCAATAGCAAGAACATCAAGAGTACCAAGCCGGGATGACATGTATAAAGAGTGTCTCATGTTGAGCACTAGCTTGAATCACCAACATGTCTCCCAAGACTAAAAGATTTTCAATGAGCTCTGAGAGATTTTTTTTATAAGAAACCAATTGTATAAGATACCAATTGTACTTTTAAGATACCAATAGTGAGAGCAAGAGAAGCAAAATCAAGAGAATAATGCCAAATGTATTATCACAAGGAAATATATGGCAAAGCTTTGATGTGATCCTTCCCTTAAGGTAAGATTGTTCTTCTTCCTTTAAAATATCTTTTCTCCCTTATCCTCCAATCTTCCCTTAAGCTCCCCTAAATCTTCTCCCCTTGACATCAAGTGCCAAAAGGACAAGAAACCAGAAGGGCAGGGAAAGATGGAAGGAAAGAAGGGTTCCTTAAGAATCACAACTGAGCAAATTAAGTATGCAAGAAATCATTTAGATGAGCAGAAGATGATATCTGGTGAATGTAAATCGGTGACACCGAATTGATATGGATCGGTGAGTCCGAAAGTCGAGACTTAGGGCAGATCCTTTTCGTCAGATCAAGTGATTGAATCGGTGACGAGTTTAATTCCAAGAAATCGAAATAATTCAGCTCACTTTGCAAGGAATGTTTCAAGATTTGCAATGAATTTGTAAATGATTTTCGGGAATTTATCGAGCTAAAGGATATACACAAGAAGAAGAAACAGAAATAAAAAAGTTGCTAGATGAAGTTTTTTTTTTTAAAAGGAAAAACTCAACAAGAGAATCAAAAGAGACAATAGCAAAACTCCAAAACATATGTACTTCATCTAGATGGGTCGCGACTAGGTCACCTATGTTTGAGTATATTGACTTAGGAGTCAAATGAGAACATTTGATCATAGGTCATACTTATCGCTTAAGCTCAAAATGGGGTTACCATTTTTGATTAAGATTTGATTGATCACATCTTTTGAAGCTGCTTGTACTCATGTCTTTGAGCAAAGCTTTTTCAAGATGTGAAAAACATACCTTGGGCTTGTTGTCTTGTTCTCATGTAGGTGAACTTGATGTAGATGCTCATAGAATGTAAGTTGGAGCACCATTCCAATTGTATAGTTCATCTTCCTACATGGGTTAGGCAAGCAAGGAAATACTCAAGAATATCCAATATGACATGAGTGAAGTACTAGAAGTATTGATGTCAAAAGGATATGTGGAATTTTGTTCCTTGAACTCAACATCCCAAAGAGCTAGATACTTGGTCAATGACAAGATTACTCATGATTTGAGTGAGTGATAATCTTGTAGAATGTAGACCATCCAAGTACCGCAAGGAGTTAGATGCAATACAAGGGGGCAAATGTGTCCAAGACATATGATCATCATCATAAGAGAAATATCAAGGATTAGTCAATTAGGCTCATGCCTTGCATGCATCAATGGAGTTTTCACCCAAGTTTGAAGCATCAATGATGTTCAACTCACTCCTAAGCACAAAACACTTTCTCATCAAGTGGTTTTGTGAAGATATCTCGCAAGCTGTTTGTCAAGATTAACATGCTTAAGATCAATGTCACCCTTAGCAATGTGATCACGAATAAAATGGTGATTAACTTCAATGTGTTTCAGAGAGTGTTGCAAGGATTGTGTCCAATCTTAATCGCACTCTCATTGTCACAGCAAAGGAACATGTCTCGCATGTATCCCATAGTCCTTAAGCATTTGTTTCATCCATAGCAACCGAGCACAACACTAACCAGAAGAATATATTCGCTTCCGCAGAGATAATGATATCGAGTTTTGTTTCTTGGATGACCAAGACACAAGGGATCGACCGAGAAATTGACATGTACCGGTTGACTTTCTATCTATCTTGTCTCCGCATAGTCCGAGTCGGAATAGCCAACAAGATCGAAAGAGGCCTCTTAGGATACCAAATGCCAAAGTTAGTGTGTGTATCAAATATCTCACAATTTTTAACAGCTTTAAGATGACATTCTTTAGAGCAGCTTGATATCGAGCACACATGCATACACTCAACATTATATCAGACGAGAAGCACAGATATAGTAGAGAACCAATCATGGATCGATAAACCTTTTGATCAAGGTTCTCCATCTTTAGTCAAGTCATTATGTCCATTAGTAGGCATGGGGGTTCTCATACCTTTGCTCTCTTGCATGTTGAACTTGAAGAGATCCTTAGTGTACTTAGTTTGTGAGACAAAAGTACCTCCTTAGATTGCTTGATTTGCAACCCAAGGAAGAACTTGAGTTCACTCATCATGGACATCTCATACTTCTCCACATAAGCTTTCCAAACTTCTCACTAAAATCAGGTTAGTTGAACCAAAGATAATATCATCAACATATATTTGGCACACAAATAGTTCACTCAACCCTTTTGTGAATAGCTGAGTCAATTTTACCAATTTCAAATCCTTTTTCAAGAAGAAAGCTAGTCAAGATTTGTACCAAGCTCTAGGAGCTTGTTTAAGACCATAAAGAGCTTTGTGCAATTTGTAAACATGATTGGGCTTTTAGGATTCACAACCGGAGGTTGTTTCACAAAAACTTCCTCCTCAATTTCACCATTTAGAAAAGCACTTTTAATGTCCATTTGATAGAGAGTAATGTCATGGTGGTTGGCATAAGCAAGAAGAATGCGAATGGACTCAAGTCTAGCAACGGCATAGGTCTCACCATAGTCCATACCTTCGACTTGTGTGTAACCTTGTGCTACGAGACGAGCCTTGTTTGGATGACTTGTCCATCTTCATCTTGCTTGTTCCAAACACCCATTTGGTTCCAATGACGTTTTGGTCATCATTGGGCTTCTACCAAAGACCAAACGTTGTTCCCTCGGTTGTGCAGCTCTTCATGCATAGCGCTCACCCAATCCGGTCTTCAAGCGCTTCTTCTACCTTCATAGGTTCAAGACTGAAATAAATGAGTAATGCTCACAAAAGTTAGCTAAACGAGTTTTAGAGCGAGTGATTCTCCGAGTCGATGTCATTCATCATTTGTTCCACGGATGGTCCTTCTTGACTCTTGCTCGAACTCGGATAGCTTTTGTCGTGGTCGTGGCTGAGCTTCCTCATCATCCTCATCTTCTTCTTCATCCGTGTTGTTGGTGTTGTCTTGAGGTGGTGGAGAAGGAGGTTGTGGTGGATCTTCTTGTCGCACTTCCTCATCTTGGTGAGTTCCACTTGTGGAAGCCTCCATGTTGCCTTGAGGTTCACCTTGCCGTGAGGTAGGGGCTCCACATATGTAGATGAGGTACTCTCCTTCACTTCCATGGGACTAATCTTTCCAATGGATAAATCTTGAATGGCTTCCATGGGTCCTTGTTTACATCAATAGGCATTTGCTCTACTTTGAATTAGATTCATCAATTCACATCTACCGCCTCTTCAACCTTTCGGTGAAATTATTGTAGACACGGTAGGTGTGAGGTTTGATCCATAACCGGGAAAAGCCTTCATGAGTTTTAGGAGCAAATTTAGACCGACGATGCTTATCAAGAATATAGCACTTTGAACCAAAGACAAAAATATCCCACTTGGGGTTTGTTACCCGTAAGGAGCTCGATGAAGTCTTGCCGAGGAGCTTGTGAAGATAAAGTCTTTGATGGATGACAAGTGCTACGCTTCACCCCAAAATGTTTTGGTGTCTTGTATTCATCAAGCATTGTCCTCGCCATCTCAATGAGCTCGGTTTTCCTCTCAACAACCCCGCTTTGTTGAGGGTGTACGTTGAGAACTCATTAGAATCCTTCCTCATCGAGAAAAGAGTCCAATGGGCGTTTTGAACTCCGCTCCTGTTCCAACCTTCTTGATCTTACTCAAATTGATTTCGAGCCTTTCTAGCAAAGGTTTTGAAGATTTTCCAACCGCGATTTGTCATCAAGGAAAAATACCCCGAATCTGGAAAAGTCATCAACAATAACTAGACCAAAGGAGTTACCACCAAGGCTTTTGTAAGCGGGACCAAGAGATCCATATGAAGAAGCTCGCGTTCCCTTGTGGTCATATTTCTTACGGATGACTTCCACCTACTTGTTTTCCCCTTGACACATCGCAAAGTCTATCTTTGTCAAAGAAAACATCTTTAACACCAAGAATGTGATCACCTTTGATTAGCTTATCTAGATTTCGATACCAACATGTCCAAGCCTTCTATGCCAAAGCCAACCTTTAGCAGATTTAGCAATAAAGCAAGTTCTAGGTTGAGCTTTCTTAGTGAAATCGACAATGTATAGGTCACCTCATTTAATGCCAAGAAAGACCATGTTATGATTGTCACTACGAAAAACTTGGCAATCTACTTTGGTGAATAGCACTTGAATCCAAAGTCAGCTAATCTAGACACGGAAAGTAAATTGTATCCAAGTGATTCAACAAGCATGACATTTTTAATGGAGCTATCATGAGATATGGCCACCTTACCAAGGCCAAGTACCTTACCCTTGAGTTGTCTCCAAAAGTCACATACTTATGGACCATCGTTTTGCAAGCTCGAAACATGTCTTCATCTCCTCATGTGATGTGCATCCACTATCAAGAATCCACTTTTCCACCGGATATGTAGTCTCTCGATTTGCCATAAGATCGAGACTCTTCATGATCTTGTCTAGTTCGTCCAATCATCATCATGCTCATGCTCATCATCATATTGACCCAGATAACATCATCAATACCTAGGTCAATTTGACAATGACTTGCATCAGTATCAACGTGATAATAATCATCATCGAATGCAATACAAGAGCATTTCTAACAAGAACATTGATAAAACCGAATCACCCTTCCGTTTCATAAGATCAGCTCAAAGAAGCATTTATCAAAGTTGGATCTTTAAAGAACATATCAAATTCAACAGTCTTGTATAGAATTTCATCAAGACCTCTCAAAGAGTAGTCCGGATAAAGTTCTTCCAAGAACTTCCACATAGCATGGGCGCACTTCAAAGTTAGTGATAAGCTTCAAGCAAGTTATCGGGCAAACCTCTAATGATAAGATTGACAGATCTAAGGTTACGTAGCAAATCAAGCTCTTCATCCATAGTAGGGTGCAAGGGATCAAATGGTGGTACATATGGGGTTTCAACATATTTATAAGTTGTACATCTTAAAGATAGCAAGCATTTCAATCTTCCACGAAAGTTATAAAACACTCCATCAAGAATAGGCACTCTATGACTAACACTCCCAAACATAGACACGCCCATCTTCCTCCAATGGTGCAAAACCAAAGCAATGGAGACCAATGCTCGATACCAATTGTAGGATCGTGAAGGCAAGAGTGTTCAGAGGGGGTGATTAGACAACCTGACAAGATAAAAGTTTATGCCTTTTGATTAACATAAGTTCTTAGCAGGTTCATAATGAAGACCAAGTCAAGCATCATGCATAAGTCGAGCAACATACTAAACATGCAATCTTAGAGCATAGGGCAGCGGAAAGTAAATTGCACGTAATAGTAAGGAGAGATTGTGAAGAGCAAACGCATTTGGAGACACGGAGATTTTTCTCGTGGTTCCGACAGTGTGGTGCTATCGTCAATCCACGTTGATGGAGACTTCAACCCACGGAGGGTAACGGGCCATGAGTCCACTGGAGGGCTCCACCCACTTAAGGGTCCAATGGGCTAGCAACCTTGTCTATGCCATCATGGCTTACGCCCACTGAGGACTAGCCTTACTCGGGGTAGATCTTCACAGTAGGCGATCTCCTTGCCCTTACAAACTCCTTTGTTCAACTCCACATCATGACGGAGGCTCCCAAGTGACACCTAACTAATCTAGGAGGCACCACCCTCCAAAAGGTAATAGATGGTGTTGGTGATGATGAACTCCTTGCTCTTGTGCTTCAAATGATAATCTCCCCAACACTCAACTCTCCTCACTGATTTGGCTGTGGTGGAGGAAGGATTGAGTGGAAAGCAACTTGAAGGCTAGAAATCAAGTTTCATATGGTGGAGTGGAGCAACTTGATCTCAACACAAGGGTAGGTAGTTTTCCTTAGAAATGTAAGGTAGGAGTGGTAGTTCTTTTCCATGGCTCTCTCCACGTAATGAAGAAGAGGAGGTGGAGGGGTATTTATAGCCTCCACACAAAATTCAATCATATATACATTCAATTTTTCAATCTCGGTCGGATCGAAGTTGACAACCCGGTGGGACCGAAAGTTCAAATGTTGTGAACGCTGGGATTTTCGTGGACCGAAAATACAACTATCGTTAGTCCGATTCTTCCAAAGTCTAGGGTTTGCCAATCTCTTGGGACTGATCTTTCTCATCTCTGAGATAACCGATTTGAGTATGTATACATACAAGTTTGGCAACCCCAATTTCGGTATGACCGAGTTTGGAATCGGAAATCCAAATTCTAGGGTTTGGCTATATGGCTGAGGTGGTTCATCTTGCAGTGATCGGGCTTGGAATCGTGTGGACCTAGATTACTTATGAGTTTATGTTGGAATGAAAGATTGCTGATAGTTTGAGAGATAAATCACTAAGCACTTAGAGCAACAAGATCATTATCATAACCTCATCCCCTTTAATAGTATTGGCTTTCCTATGGACTCAATGTGATCTTTTGATCACTAAACCAAAAATGGAGTCTTGAGCTTTTGCCAATGCTTTCCTTAGCATCTTAGGGGTTCACCTTTCTAGTCCTTTTGCCATGCCGTAGTGATTGACTTTCCTGAGACATACTTGATAAAAGCATTAGTCCAACCACAAAGTATGTTGTCATTAATTACCAAAACCACCTAGGAGCAAAATGCTTTCAAAGAAGGCAAGCTCGAGCAAAGGCTACACGGCCGTAGAGGACTTGGTTGACGTGTAGGCCACCTTCTTCTTCATACTCTTTGTTTGTCCTCGCAAGTCAGCCTTATCTCCCGACGGCTTCTTTTTTTCTTTCTTCTTTGTGAAGAGTACTTTCCTCGCCATTCTCAAGCCGTTACCAACCAAGCCATCGGCCCACCGCGGAAGCCCGGGCGCGCAGGTTAGGGTTGAGGTCGCCACGGATGCCAACCGTTGCTTGAGAAGTACCGCTGGCGATCGAGGTCTGGCCTGCAACGGCCTACCGCATCATGATGTCTACCGCTTCAGTAAGCGGCCGGGCATGTGTGCTGGTCGCCTTTTGCTCTCGGCGAGAATTCCTCGATTCTCACCAGATCGCCGACCGGTTGAGGTAGCCGCTGGTCACTGAGGCTCCGGAAGGCTTCAGCAGCTGCTCCGTGCTCGACGGGCGCCAGAGTTCATCCTGCTGGTACCGGCTGAACTTGATCAGCGACTCGCGGCCGGAGGCCGACGAGAGTCGGAGGCGTGTGCGGCCGCTTATCATCCACAAGTGGCTTCGCACCGACTTCATCGACACCGCCTTTTGTTCTCGAGGTGAACGAGGATGGCGTGCTAAGACTCGGAGGAATGGTTCGCTGAACCTTACGACGGTGAGGACTCGTGGAGGAGATTGACTCCAACGACGAGGGCGAGGAGGAGGAGGAGGAAGACGCAAGATGCTCGAGCGATGTCGGAGCAGTCGCCGCCACCGATCGTGCCTCCAAAGAACGAGGAGCGGCGGATGTTCGCCGGCCGACGACGCCCAAAGCGAGACTCGCCAAGGCCACCTCCACCCGACACCTGCCTCCACCGCTCTTCCCAAGCCTGGCGCCCTTGGCTTGATTCACGGTTTTACTTTCCGCCACCACTTTGAACAGATTTGTTATTTTGCTAATTCCACCCACTGGGGTGTATTCAAACTTTGTTAATGCCGCTTTGAAGGCTTTGGGTGTAAATATTATTATGCTGCTTTGGCTTCCATTCCGACTTGCTTTTTATCTTTCAAATTTCTTCTGCCGCCTTCCCTTGGTTCACCTTTCCCAAATGCATAAATGCTTCTACAAAGATGTGCCGGGTAAGGAATTCAGCCATCGGGAAGGCAAAGGTTCGAGCTTTCTTAGATTTTGGCAGAGTAGGAAAGGAAGCGCCCAATGACCGCTTCGATAGTCGGTTACAGGGGGAGGCCGGCTTGTGTTATGTAAGTTTGTTAGTCCAGCCATTTTTCATGTGGGCATCCTTTCGCTTTTAGTTTGCTAGTCGGGCACCTGATTCTTTGAGTCGCCGAAGAGAGGGCTTGCCGCACATTATTGTCCGACCGCAGGTAGAACTTGGACATAACTCAAGCGCAAGTCCTCGGCCAACTAGTCGAACCCGTGCCGACGGAGAAAGTAAATGCAAGAGGGTAACCATGGTGTTATACCGCATACATAGATAAAATAGGGTAGTCCCCGAGAACTCCTGGCGCCGCTGTCTTATACTTAATACAAAAGGTTGCGGATACATACCGTATTTCAATCGAAAATCTTCAAGAAGATTGGCGTTCATGGGCGGTCCGACTTTGCCGGAGTCGCTCTTTGCGGTTTCGCTTCAGGCCGATTAGGTAATAGGAGTCGCTTCGTGAGTCCGGCCGATGACTTAAGGGCCTTCCTAAGGCCGAGAGTTTGTGCTGGCCGGCAGACGCTATATCGCCGGAGCACAAGGTCTCCTCTGGAAGGTTCTCGCCCTCCGAGTGGTAACGGCGAGCCTTTGCTAGTAGATGGCGGACCGGCCGAGGGCTAAAACGATTTCTTCCAAGAAGTCGACGCCGTTTCTGCTTCCTTGGCCTCCGCCCGGTACATGGTGACTCGAGTGAGTCAAACTCGATGTCGGGCTTGGGATGACAGCCTCAAAGACCATATACAAGGAAGAAGGGGTGAAGCCTCGACTTGTTTGGAGTAGTGCATGATCTAGAGGACGGCCGGTAGCTCGTCGAGCCGCAGCCGCCAAACGCCTCCAATGGCACGCCAAGGGCTTGATGTCGGAGAGGATGAGGCCATTTGCTCGCCGACTTGGCCGCTTTGATCGGGTGGGCAATGGATGCTAAGTCCTGGATGCCCGTGTCGCGAAAACGTGCTGCTCCCTTGGCAAAATTTGTGCCATTGCGGTGATGATGCTATGTGGTGCCATACCGGGTTGTAATGTCGGCAATGAATGTCACGGCAGTCGGCCCATTCAATTTCTTGATCGGCTTTGCTTCAATCCACTTGGTAAATTTGTCTATGGCGACAAGCAGATGTGTCATGCCGCCGCGCGCCGTCTTGAATGGTCCAACCATGTCCAGTCCCCAGACGGCAAAGGGCCAAGTGATGGGGATGGTCTTGAGTGCAGAAGTCGGCAGGTGTTGCTTGGAGCCGAAGACTTGGCACCCTTTGAAGTGTTTAAACTAGTTCCTTGGCATCCTCCAATGCAGTCGGCCAGAAGAATCCATGGCGGAAGGCTTTGGCAACGAGCGCCCTGGAGGTGGCATGGTGGCCGCATTCGCCTTGGTGGATGTCTTCGAGGATTGCTATGCCCCTCTCTTGCTCGAGGCAGCGATGGAACACTCCGGTAGCGCTGCGCCTAACTAGCTCTTGATTCACTATTGTGTAGGCTCCGGCTCGGCGTTGGACTTGTCTCGCCAAGATCTCGCCACGTAGTTCTCCATTCACCAAACCGGAGGATGGGCTGAGCCCATGATGGAGCTGTGATTTCTTCGACCAAGACAGCTACCGCAACCAGGGTGGGTGGGTTGGAGGAGTTGAGTCGGTCTCATGGCCACCGCAGCCCCCGGCCGGTTCGACCACGGCAGTCCCCGGCCAGGTTCGACTATGGCAGTCCCCGAGCAGGCGCCAAGTCTCGGCCACCGCCGGGTCCCCGAGTCGGATTCGACCGCTGGGTCAGGGCACGAAGATGGAACCGATTCGAGACGGCTTGACAGATGGCTTGAGGAGGCATTGAGGGCACCCGTTGGTATAGCTTGTCGGGTGGAACCTATTCGGCTGTGGCATCCGCTGTTCGTTGTTGCTCGTGGCACGTGAAGGAACTCGCACTCGCAAATATCCGCTGAGCTGCCGGACAAGGAAACGTAGCTCGCCATGTTTGGCCCGCATCCCAAACCGATGATTGTTGAACCACTAAGTCCGAGTCGCCATAACACGATCCGGCAGATGCCGAGTTCCTTGGCTAGCCGGAGTCGGTATGAGCGCCGATGCCACATTGTTGGAGGCGCAAGTGTATTTGCAATGTGTATCGAGTTTGTCGCCTTTGGGAGAGGTGAGGACGATGCCGCCCTGCCGGGCGCATCTTGATCCGCAAAATGCATCCGCCAATGAGTGGAATGGCCATGGTAGGTACTGGTCTCGCCCAACGATGAGGAAGTCCCTGCTTGGGACTTGATGGCGGTGTGAGGCTGATAGTAAATTGTGTACGGAGCCACAAGAATGGCCTCATTTGCCACCTGCCGGATGCATCCCGCCCGCCTATGATCTCGCAAGCGGGCAAAGGCATACGATCGTGATGGGTGCTCCGAAAGTAGGTCTTGAGTTTTTGGAAGCGAGACACCATAGCACATTTTCCGATAGTGTGGGTAGTTCTGTTTGAGGTGGATAATACATCGCCAAATAATACACCGCCCTCGGACTAGCCGAGCTCGGCCTTTCTTCTCGGCGCTGAACCACAATGATCGGTGACCACCCGGCTGGTGGCGGCGATGTAGAGGAGCATGGGCTCTTTCGCTTGGGGCCGCCAAAATAGGCGGGTGGACAGATCTTCTTCACCGTGGAAAGCTTGATCCGCCGTCATTCCACTCAAAGTGAGCAGACTTCTTCATAAGTCGGTAGAGGGGAGGGCCTTCTCCGAGCTGGCTCATGAAGGTTCAAAGATGCTGCATCCAAGGAACTTTTGGACATCTCGCAGCTTAGGAACCTTCATTCTCTATGGCCTTGATCTTCACCGGGTTGCACTGATGCCGCTGCTCGAGACCGTAAAGCCTAGAACTTGGCCGTGGTAATTCAACACACATTTCTCCGGTTGAGCTTGATCTAAACCGCGAAGTTCTCAAAGGTTTCTTGAGGTCTTCCAAAAGGTGCCGCTTTCTCCGCTTTCACCACAACATCGCTACATAGACGGTACGCCGAAGTTGCTTGAGGAGGCATTTCGCATGCAAAGCTGAAAAGTGGCACCGCATTTCTCGTGAATGTCATAGTCGCAATGTAAAGTCTGAATGGGGTGATGAAGGCGTTCAAGCAATCACCGTTCACTTTATCCGTGGTAGCCGAATAAGCATCCAAGAAAGTCAACAACCGATCCCGGTGGAGTCTATCACCGTCAATCTTGGCAGGCTTAACGGATCTTTGGGGCAGGCTTTGTTGAGGCTAGTGTAGTCGATGCACATGCGCCATCGCTTGTTTTTTCTTCAACACGGACCGGTTGGCAAGCCATTATGGAAAGAACACCTCCATAATGAAGCCGCCGCCGAAGCCGGGCTATATCTTCTCCGACTACTTTCTTCTCCTCCGACAGCGGCGAAGGGCTGCTCGACCGCTTTAGCGTCAGACGGACGTAGCTTGTGCTCGGCGAACTGGTCGGGACACCCGGCATGTCTTTGGGAGACCATGCAAAGATGTCCCGATTCTCACGGAGGAAATCGACGAAGCTCGTTACCTATTTGCTGTCAAGGCCTGGCCTATGACAGGCCTCTCTAGGTGTTCCAGTCCAGGGTATCTTCTTTGTCTCCTTGGCCGGCCGGAAAGAACCTTGAGCTTCACATTCTTTGGGGTCGAGACAAGGCGGCCATACCGGGCCACAACTCGATCCAAGATCTTCTTTCTTCACGATCACGAGGACTGCCAGCCGACCATCGGCTGCTGCACACCTGAAGACTTCTTTGTAATCTCCGCTATGGTGATAATGCCCTTGAACTCGCATCTTCATCTTGAGGTAGGCATAGTGGGACGCCATAAACTTGGCCAACGCTGGTCACCGCAAAGGCGTGGTACGGGTCTCCAAATCCACTACCGAACCATATTGCCTCTCGGCGAAATGATCCTTGTTCCAAAGAGGACATCCATCTTGATCTTGTCGATTGGGAGCGGAGGCCGCACGATGCCATGGAACACAACCGCTAGGCATGAGTTGCTTCGCTTGATGTTGAGCTTCTCCATTGTATCTCGCAAAGATGTTGATATCGCCCCGCCGCCTATCGGACGCTGGAGAAACGAGCGCGCCTCCATTGCCGTGGTAGCATCCAAAACAAGGGCATAGGAGCCAGAGACAAGATCACTCGTGGTGGTCATCCCGGCTCCAGCTGATGGGCTGCTCTGACTAGTGCATAAACTCGGGGTTACTGGAGGCGACGGCATTGACTTCTTGGTGTTGTCGGCGCCGACTTCGCCGATCATCTGGTTGGCTCGTGAAGACGACATAGGCGGCATGCTCGTCAAGGAACTCGTCGTGGACGGCCCGATTGCGGGCCGAGGGCCGCCGGGGGCGGAGGCGGCGGTTCCGCAGCGGAGGCGGCAACAGCCCGCTCTTGGAGATTCGAGGAGCCAATGGCACTTCCGGTCATGGTTGGACGGCTTCACCCGCTGGGAACTTGGTAGGGCGCCAGAGTTTGCTCAGGGAGAAAGCCGGCGTGCCGCCGCCGCCTTCTGCTTCTTAGGAGCCGTCCCTCGTGCTACTCTTCTTCACCGTAGCCACCGCCGACTAGTGGAAGGCGGCATTGGAGCCTTGCGCTTGTTGTCGTTCGCACGGGCGCCGAGTGGACTCTCCACCGCGCTTGGGAGCCGGCGAAGCACTTTCCAGCGCCGACTCGGAGCTCGGTCTTCATGGAGGAGTCGGCCGTGCATTTGGTCCGCGGATCGCACTCGTCAAGGGTAGTCGCCTGCCGCAGAGGAGTCGGTACTTGAGGAGGGTGCCCTCTGCACCCGCCGGAAGTACTCGATTGCTCAACCTCGGCACCCCTTCGCAGGAGTTTTGAGCTCGCCCAACGCTGGAGATAGTCACGAAGTTGACTCATTGGGTCCTTGTACGCACAAGGAGAACTGGGCTTGGGACCCCGCTTGTAGGTGCCGGTGAAGGCGGATGTAGGCTTCCGTGAAGTCGAGCCTTGTTGATGTTGTAGGGCTTGAGGCTATTGGAGCGCGCGGCCGTGCCTTGGAGCATCGGGGATATTCACGGCAACACGCTGGTTGCCATTTGCTCGCGGACGCTGGAGTAGTCGATCAACCAGTCCTCCGCTTCACGGAGCCGTTATACTTAGGCGTGTCTCTTGAAGCGAGAACCCTTTGGGAAAAGGCTCGTCATGATGTGGGGGCCAAACAAGGCGGCCGACATCATCTTCTTTCTTCCAGGCCTGGGATCACGGGAGGTGGTCGATCCGATGGCGGCGATTCTTGTCGATTCGGCGCCAAGTCGGCCGAGAGTCGGATGCTCGATAGGCGACGGGTGGGATATCTTTCCCGAGGCGAGGAGGAGGCGGTCGCCTGCTCTCCACACCTCCGGACGGTCTTCGCGGCGCCGATGGTGATTCGTGGTCCGTCATGGCTTAGCAGCCAACTCTTCTTGTCTCGCATGGGCGCCACCGCAGCGGACGCGACGCCGCTACCGCGGTTTCGGTGAGGGGGCTTCAGCCGACGCCGGCTTGCCGCGCCGCACCGATCGATCGCTTGCCGGATGCGCTCGGTCATGTAGGGAGCTCGCGCCCGCACCGCTGAGCTCATCAACGATCGACGGGCGGCACGAGATTCTCGAGGGCGTTGAGACCGGGCGGTCCGCACCCAAAGATGCGGCGATGGCGGCGTGCCGCATTTCTTGACAACGCCGACCGGCTTGGCCCTTCGGAGGCGGCGTCGGGCGCGCGATCGACTTCACTGGGTCATGGAGGCGCCTCATGGTGTTTATCTTCGCCGTTCCGCGAGGCAAGGCGGCGAGCCCAAGACTGAGGCCGATCGCCGATGGGGACGGACAAGTCCCGAAGACCACTTGGTTGCAGGGTGTTCTCGAGGAGGCTCCGGGATGATGACCAGCACTCGTGACGGGCGCCGCCATTGTCACCAAGGAGAGCATCGCTGAAAACGATCACGCCGGTGGGGGAAAGGCCGAGCGACGGCTCGAGTCAAAGCATCGGTCGGGAGCCGACCGACTCCAAGTCCGCGGTAGGCTCGCCAGAGACGTGGAGTTGGTCGAGGAGGCTAACGAGGCGGCTCTCGAGGCAGCCGGTGCCCGCATCGGATGCGGGCTCGTCGGAGATGCAAACCTCGCCAAGGAGATCGGCAGGCTCGCCCGCAGTATCGCCGACGCTTTGCGCGCCGGGGCAAGTGCCCTCGCTGGCTGGCTACGCTGGGGAGGAAGAGGGTTCGCCCGCAGCAGTGTCTCCGGACGACGGGCACTGCCCCACGGGGCGCCAAATGTCGGGTGGAGGTGCGATATATGCCAACGGGTGGCTTATCATTGTGGGAGCCAGAAGACATCGCCGTACTGAAACGGATAGGCGGACATGCACGCCGCGACCTTACCGGTTCGGGCCTCCGTGGAGATAACACTTAGTCCCCTCGCAGGTCTCCAGATGATCACTAGATCAACAAGTAGCTACAAGAGGCTCCTTGAGATGTTCGTGGGAAGAGGAAGAGGGCAAGGCTAGCTTCTCTCCCTATGGTGGTGTCTCAAACACTGGGAGATCAACCTTTGCATGGGTGTCCCGGGTTTTAATAGGCCTACCGGGTACAATGGTAATCCGGCTGGTGCAGCCTGCCGCTGCACCGCGATCCGCCTTCTCCGCCGCCTGGGGCCGCTGACCGTGGGTCCCGCCGACCGCCGCCTCGGTCAATGTGTCAGCCCCACCGCATGGGGGATCTTGTCGGGCTGGTTATCTGCCTGCTCCCATGATGAGGGCTTTGTCGAGGTAAGCATGGCAAAGGCCGCCTTTGCGCCCTCATCTACTTAATGGTGCACGGCCCGAGGGGGAGCAAGCCGGCTATTGAAGCCGGCCCGCCTTGGGCCGACGGGGAGGTCGGCCCGCCAATGTCTCTCCGCCGAGGCCTGCCGCCCGGGCCGACGGCAACCCGCGGGTGGGCGTATGATTCGGATGGCAATAGTGCCACGGACGGGATGGCTGCCCAGACGGCGCGACAGAGCTAGCGAATCGGAATTGGGTGGCAGGGTTCGCATAGCCACGCCATCCCGCCACCATTATGGGTGATGGTCTTTGATACGCTTGGCCGCTTGTTTGAGTCGGCCTTCCGGCACCTTCGGAGGCGGTCCTTCATGGGCGCCTTATTGGGAGTCGGTCCATCATGGGCCGGCTTTGGAGTCGGCCGATCGTGGCGCCCTCCAAAGGTTGTTTACGGCGGGATTCCGCCACCGCCTAGGTGATAGCCGGCCGGAGGAAGGCGCCCCTGTCTTAGGTGCTTCGAGGTCCGACGACGTTGTTTTTTCTAAGGGCCAAAGGAGCCTTAGGCTACACGTTCATTTACTCCCAAGAAGCATCTCGGAGTTGGAATGTGCGCTGATGAGATGATCAAAGATTTTGGGTTTATACAAAGTTTATGAGAAACTTGTATTTCCAAAGAAGTGAGTGGGAGCACTATAGAATTTCTGATGAGTATATGTTGTACCATATTGTTGATCAGAAATGTTATAGAGTTTCTGGAAAGCATATAGGGTTGTTTGAAAAGTGTTTTTCAATAGAAAACCTGGATTAAGCTGCTTGAACATTGAGCATTAAGATCTATGAGGGTAGGTCAAAATGCTTAATGGTACTTTCAAATGAGCACATATTTTGACATGATCTTGAAGGTGTTCAAGATGGATCACCAAAGAAGGAGTTCTTGCTCGAGTTGTAAGGTATGAAGTTAAGACTTAAAGCTCGACCACGGCAGAAGAAAGAGGAAGGACGAAGGTCGTCCCCTATGCTTTAGACGTAGGCTCTACAGTATGCTATGCTGAGTACCGCACCTGATGTGTGCCTTGCCACGTGTCTGGCAAAGTGGTACAAGAGTGATCTAGGAGTGGATCATTTTGGACAGCGGTCAAAATTTTGGAGTAATAAGGACATGTTTCTCGATTATGGAGGTGATAAAGAGTTTGGAAGGATTAGGTCGATGCAAGCTTTAACACCAATCCGAATGGCTCGAGTAGCAAACCAGATACGATAGTGGAGCAACTATTTGGAATAGCTCCAAGTGGAGCGGAAGCAAGATTTACAATATGACGAGATTTATGAAGTACATACGGATCTCAATGTTGCGCACCGCTGACTAAAACCTCTCTAAGAAAAACATGATCAAACCCCGTAACTCATTGAGTCTTAATCACATGATGATGTGAACTAGTGACACTAGTAAACTCTTGATGTTGGTCACATCGCGATGTGACCTATGAGTGTTAATCACATGGCGATGTGAACTAGATTATCGACTCTAGTGCAAGTGGGAGACTTTGGAAATATGCCCTAGAGGCAATAATAAATTAGTTATTATTATTATATTTCCTTGTTCATGATAATCGCTTAATATCCATGCTATAATTGTATTGATGGGAAACTCAACATGTGTGGATACATAGACAACACCATGTCCCTAGTAAGCCTCTAGTGACTAGCTCATGATCAATAGATGGTTACGGTTTCCCACCATGGACATTGGATGTCGTTGATAACAGATCACATCATTAGGAGAATGATGTGATGGACAAGACCCAATCCTAAGCCTACAAAAGATCGTAGTTCGAAAAGCTTTTCTAATGTCAAGTATCATTTTAGACCATGGGATTGTGCAACTCCCGGAATGCCGGGGTTGATGCAATATGCCAACGGGTGGCTTATCATGGTGGGGGGAGTAGAACGCGCCGTGCCTGAAACGGATGAGGCGCAACAGCACGCCCAACTTCCCACTTCGGGTTCCGGGAGATAACACCCCTATCCGCTCAGGGTCTCCGGATGATCTCTTGGGGATGATAATACAACGGTGTCCTCGAGCTGTTTCGGGAGGCGGGGGAGCAAGGCCGCTTTCCCTGCTATGTGTCTAAAACCTATCCAAGGCCAACCTTTGATGGGTGCCCCGGGTTAGATAGGCCCCGGGCAAGTGTACTGACGGCGGGGCCTCAGCCTTTCTGCCGCCCTTCGCTGCTTTAGGCCCACCGACCGGTGGGTCCGCATGCAACACGCAGACTCCGGTGACGCAGGCTTGGTCATGGGTTGGGAACAAGGTGCCTCGGGCGACACCGCCGCCACTCCCCGCCCACTGGTTTTATGGCTGGGGCCGACGAGGAGGCGAACCTGTGAAGGCCGACCCCACCGGGCCGACTCCAGCGCCTTTGCCCTTTCTCCCATCGACAGGGGCCCGGCCGGGCGCCAAAGGGTGGGCCAGGTCAAGAGTGGCCGAGGTCAGGAGGCATGGCACGGTTGCCCACCGGAGATCTTCCAAGAACGGCCATAAGCCATGCCCACTTGGGGCGGAGGGACGGCCACGCTAGCGACTTGATCGGTTCGAGAAGGTCGCGGGCCGATCCCACGCCGCCCCGGGGTCGGAAGCCCGAGTCGGCCTCCCCAGTCGCGGCCGACTCGCCGGGTCGCCAAATTTTCTCCCGGTCGCCATGGGACTCGCCTCAAGGTCGCGTCGATGCGGTCGAGGGCGCGTCCCTGGCTGTTAAAAGATCCGTCCCCGGGTCCCGG
>JAHHZJ010007902.1:0-10464 GCA_021437245.1 Aegilops speltoides | reverse complement strand
ATATCACTTTGCGCCTCACGCACGGTATTCCATGTGTGTCGCCTTACCTTGCCCGGACCGCTTGCCTTTTGGCACACGATATGATAGTGTCGCTAGCATCCATATGATAAGGAGCCCGGGCTGACATGGCTAGTCGTGAAACCCAAAGTGGCACAGACTTACAGGACAGTATCCATGACTCAAAGATCGAACGGTTTGGCCATCGCCGTAGTGAATCCAGTGCTGTAGCATCTGGCTAGCAGTGACTCGTAAGGAACTGGCTGTAGCGGCTAACAGACTGTAGATTCATCAAGCGTGACATTTCAAGGGATGTATAACAGAACGTAGAAGAACACATGCCTGCCAAAGCCTAAGGATTCCGGAGCGCAGTGCTACCATGGCTCTATGGGAAACACTAGGAGACATTTTGCGAAGATGAGGTACCAAGGATAAACAACTCAGATAGTCGATCCCACACATACCAAGCATTTCAATAACATACACACAATATGCCCCGATATGTGCAAGTACAACATGGCATCACAACATGACTCTACCACGACTAAGTATTTATTCAATAGGCCCGAGGAGTAGATATTACAAGCATAGGTCTCATAACCCAACATTCAGAGCATACAAATCAAGCACAAGCGGAGCTTAACATGTCCGAGTACGACGCTCATGCCAAAATGAAAAAAGGCTTGAAGCCTGACTATCTACCGATTCCGCCGAGGGCACAAGATCGAAGCTGAGGTAACAAGCTAAACGTCAAGTCCACGTTGAACTACTAGCTAGACCAAGTCTCTCGCTGAAACATAAAATAGGCAAACGTGAGTACACAAATGTACCAAAGAAGACTTACATCGTAACTAACTACATATGCATCATTATCAACAAAGGGGTGGTGGAGTTTAATTAGTTAGCCAGCTTTTGACTCGTGGCTAACCCGAACCACGAATCGTAAGTAACTCTTTTGAGGGATGTATTAATGAGTCCACATATTCACCATATCAATACACCACTATGATCCCCCCGCCTCCTTCACGAGAACGCCATCCATAGCACTCCACGCTATCTTAGTGACGGTAGAGTATCCACTTTCACTTGTCTATGAACTATGCAAGGGGTCCAAGCTCCATATCCGAGGAACTGCTATTCGAATAGATAATGATAACCTCGCAGGGTGTACTTCTTTCACACACGCCTCGCCACTTATCGCCTCAGACATCGCTATGTACCCGGCAACCTTTAAGCGGAAGCCGAAGCGAGGGAGTCGGCCATCACCCACCCAAACACTCAAGTCTCTTCGTCTGTGCTTATCGCCTATTCGGGTTCCATCCGCAAGGAGATCCGCCGGGTGTCGCCACGGCCCCAAACGATGTGAGCAGGTTCCCAAGCCCACCTCGACCGGTAGATTCACGCTGGTACACCGCACTATGGTGTTTAGTCGTCTAAGCCCATTCTCGCCGGGTGCCACTTGGTAAAATAGCACTACCTACAAACACCGTAAACTAGTTGCGACTCCCGGACAGCAGATCAAGGGTGATTAAGAAGCCGAGAGGGGTCGAAGCATCGGAACCCAATGTGGTAGTAATCGGTCATGGATCACAAACACAGTAACTCGTTCTCGAGGACTACCTGTAATGAGACAACCCACCATGTACCTCTACATGGCCTCTCACCGCTACCTTTTACCAAATCGCAGTTCACACATTTAGCTCACACACAAGAGGGACATGTTTACACACCTCCAATTCATTCCCGATGAATCAGACCTACACAACTCTCTAAGCAATAGCAGTATGACAAACAAGCATGAATGAGTAGGCACATCGGGCTCAAACAACTCCTACCATGCTAGTGGGTTTCATCTATTTATCGTGGCAATGACAGTCATGCAAAGGATAAAGGGTTCAACCACTGCAAGGCTTGTATCGTTGTTGTCCTAATGCAAAGAAAATGAGCAGAGCCAGAGAGTGGGATTGTATCGAATGAACAAGGGGTTTTGCTTGCCGGCACTTCAAGATAATATAGTTCTTCATCGGTGTCATCGATCACATCGCTTAACCACGCCTATCGAGAGGGACGAATACGCAAATCGAGAAAGAACACAATCAATGCAATGCCACAATATGATGCATGATCATGACATGGAGATATGCTGTGATTTGAGCTAATGCAACTAACAGCAAGTTAAATGGAGCTGGTTTGAACCCTAGATTCAAATTCAAACTCCACATGTGGATATTCAAATGCCATGATTTGTTTTGCCCAATTCAGCAACTATAAGTTGTTCTAACATGCATGAAAACAGTACAGATGGATGGATTGAATTTTTCTGATAATTTTTCATATATAAATTATTTCAATCTGAGCTACGGTTGAATTTCTATGAATTTTTGAAGTTTTGAACATTTTCTGGAATTTCCTGATTTATTTTAATTCCAGAAAATATATTATCGCGCCAAAGATGACGTCAAGACGACGCCAGCAGGTCAACCGGGCTGACCAGGGTCAAACCTCGACGACCGGGTCCCACATGTCATTGGCTTATCGTTAATCGGGCGTTAATCCGTGTCGACCGAGATTTGAACCGCCGCGGGCTCGCGTGTCGCGGCAAGGGGGCTAATTAGGGGTTAGTCCTAATGAGGCGCCACGCCAGCCGCCGGAGTTGGCCGGCGGCGACTAAACTGCAAGGCGGTAGCACGAACACGCCATAAAGCGGCGGAAAACGGCGGGACTACTAATCGGCAGCCGGCCGACCGCATCCAACCGGGCATAGGGAGGTCGCGGACGGCGGAGCTCGCCGGCAGGGCTCGGCGCGGCGGCCGGAGTTCGGCTTCGAAAGCGGAGCAGGCTGGGCACGGGAGGCTACCCGAGGGGTTTCGCGGCACTCGTGGCACCGTGAGTACGGTGACGTGTCTCGCTTGCGGGCTGCAGTGGCTAGGGCGACGGCGGCGACATGGACGGCGGCGAGAGGCTTTACCGTGGTGGGGAGAAGGGCTACGGCGCCGACGGCTAAACGGAGAGGGGGGAACGGGCAGGAGCTCACTGCGGTTCCGTGGCGCTTTCGGAAGCTCGGGAAGCGCGCAGACAGCGGGCGGACGGAGATTCGCGGCGGTCGGAGGCGAAGACGATGGCGATGGCGGCGCTCCAGTGGTGTCCGGCGCCGAGCTCGCCTGGAGGCGAGCCACAGCGCGGAGCGCGTGGACATGACGAGGGACGAGGGGAGGCAGTGGCGCTGTGGCGGCGAACGGCGGGCTGGGTGCGCCGGAGAGAGCGAGGGAGAGGAGAGAGAGAACTGGGAGAGTGAGAGGGTACGGGCGGTGGCATCGCGGGCGCTCTGTAGGCGACGAGGAGGACGCCAGTGGCAGGAGGGAGGAGGTGGTCGGGCGTGCCGGGTCAGGTGCGCTGGCACGCACTGCTTGGGCGAGGGGAGGAAGACGACAGAGAGAGGGGGCTGTGGCCACGCTGGCTTGCAGGTCTGGCCAAAGACAGAGTCCGGAGCGTAGGTCCGTAAGGTTTTTTTCCTTTTATTTCTTTTTTCTATTTTCTCGACATTTGTTTTTGACTTAAAATAAATACTAGCACAATTATAAAATGTTGAGATTCCTTGTGACCACTGGTTATAATATACCGAGGCCCTCACCAATTTAACATTTTTGGAGCCACAAAATATTTATATTATTTTTACAGCTCCAATTCAAATACTTATGGGTTCATTCAAAATCCAAAGGTTTAGCAAAATGTGCATCACCTGGTTGTTGTTTTGCAACATTTTCCAAAGACCATGAACATTTTTGAAAAGCATTTTGGGTTAATTGAAATTCCATTTTTAATTTGCATCTATTTGAATTTGCTTTGGTGCTAGGGTTTGAAACATTCCCCATTTCAAATTCATTTGGAACTTAAACATGATGCACAAAGCAAGCCTAGATCATACCAACTAGGGACGTGACAACTCGCCTCATTAAACAAGAATCTCGCCCCGAGATTCAAGCGTAGGGTAAGATGAAGGGGAACGAAACTAACACAATTTGCATGATCCAACTTGCACTTTTGAAGATGTTGATTCATTGCTTCAAATTGATCTTGACGCCTTTGCTCGCAAGTCTTCATCCAACTCGATGATGTCGAAAGAAACTCTATCGAACAGATCATTGAAACTCTCCATACCAAAGCTAAGGCAATTCACAATGATCATTTGAAGGAGTCCGAGAGAATGGCATTCTCGGCCGTAATGGATGATGTGGATTACCTTGTTGAAAACAACACAAGGGATGATTTTAGTAACTAGGGAGAAGCTCAACAAGAGAGGTGAGTCCACTGTTTTGAAAAGTTATAGAATAACCGAGAAATTGAGAGCAATTCTAGTTATCGCCGATGACAAGACTCTAGCGCCTAGCGGTTCTCGTGAACTTGAGCATTTCCATAATCATCAAGGTTCTACCAACATCCGTGTCGTGATGCCGACAACACAACATACTACCATGATGAGTAGCGATGGACGATGCAGATGCAAAGGAAGATAACACTTTCTCGATTTCACCTTAGCGAGGCCAAGGGGACGAATCGGACGATCGATCGAGAGACATTTAGCACTCCGCTTATGTTCTCCTTGATGTGCTAGTGTAACCATTCATAGATATGGTTTGATATCTAGAACATCAAGTTAAAGGTCGGACTTCGAGCTCAAGAATACATAAGGAACAACTACTAGAATAAATTCTACGAGATCCTTATGGGGAGGTGGTCAACTTCTTCAATCAAGATACTACAATAACAGGTCTTCCGCTGGGTGTGTGGCCACGACATCCACTTTATCGGGTTACGTGGAGACCAATAATATAATTCTTGGGAAAAGTTCCAACCATCATATCAGCCGAGATTCAGATCTGGTTGGTGTCAGGATATTCCGACTCATCCAGTCTAGAGAGAAAATGAAAGTCCGCAACACAATTCGATGAGAAGACGCTATGAGATTCTCGAAAAGAACTACGATATCAAGCTCCAAAACATGAGCTGGTTCTGCTACAAACATGTGAACACATTGTCCGAGACAAGCATGACCACACAAGAGTCTTATAATAAAACACTACCGAAAACCGTGGGGAACCATCATCGAGGATATCAAAGTCCTTGCATAGGGTATACCCTTAAGAAGGAGCTTTCTCCTTGAACAAATCCATCGTGGCTTGGTGTGCTAGGAGATACATGTGGAATGGAGGTAGCGAGCCTGTCAAACCACGTAATACTTCGCGACGTATGCATGACTAATTTGGGATGATTCCAAAGGAAGCAACATTGACTTTCTCAAATCCACGGCGCCAACTTACACCAAGTACCGTGAATTAGAGGAAGTCACTTCTTCATCCGAACATTTGCTTCATGCACGGACATGAAGATAATGCTTATAAAAGTTTCCAACACTAGCTTAATGTTCAACAAGATTATGGAGAAGATAAGGATGTTGTCGATGGGCTCAACACATGCTCATCCCGGTTTCCATATAAATGGAATTCCATAACTATGTGAACAAGGTGATAGTATTGGTCGACTCCAAAAGACATAATGGTGTATGCTCGAGGAAAATCCACGAGTAAGACAACATTATGAACATCGTTGGTTCCGATTTGATTTGGGAATAACTCACACTCAAATCAAAGTTTGGGCAAGACAATAGATCCAACAACCGGTCTCGGGATCAATTGATGAAGACATCATCTTTCTTCAACACACACAAGATATCCCCTAACATGAACTAAGTCGCAAGCTTTTATCTTCCAACTCTCCAAGTTGTTGTTTAGCTTGACCAACCAGCTCAGGGTATCCAACACGGATTCTGGAGATAGGGTGGTTTCAAACCCAACTTGATCACGAACTCAACATAGCGGTCAGTGACAACCTCGTGATACTTCCGAGAAGATATTCGAAAAATCACAAACCACCGATATGTTACTAAGCTCGAGAACAACCTTGCTTTTCAGGGCAAGACGATATGACCAGAAGAGCGAGGGATTGGCACAATCCTAACTCATTGATCGAGGAGTGCACCAGGAGAATGGACTAGGTAGCACGACCAATCTTAGAATGATGATTCAAAACCCAACACGCTAAGAATGAGAATATTGTCCGTTTACTACCAAGCAACTAGTTGTAGGCGATTGACTTCACACATCACTATTCACTTGTCGGCATTCCGTTACAATAACACGGGACCGAGGAACGAAAAATGATGGCGAGAAGTATCATCGCATCAAGGATTCATAAGAGATAGTGCAACTCTCATGACGATCCCGACGTAAGAGGGTAACACTAAGGTAGAAATGTAACAAAAGCTCGATTAGCAATTTGTTCTCATGGAGTACAACCGCTTGACCCAATCCTAGAAATGGACAAGGTATCGAGTTTGTTTATCCTAGTCATTCCGAATAGAATGGCTTGACGGACCACAAAAGTAATAGGTATCGATGAACTAATGCATGCATACTCTTGACTATCAAATGATAGACGGGGTCGAATACCTAAAGAGAACAACTCAAAGGAACATATAATTTTCCGAGTTGTGGATGCATAGATTAGTATGTCGAGCTTAAACTCAACATTTCTTCCGGATAACCCATGCGGAAAGGTAGAACCGCAGATTCACAATATGGAATGGAGGACTCATCATGAGTACCGTTGTGATCTTTGATCCAACAAACTTCCGCCATAAGTGGTTCATAGTATTTGAAGAAGGAAATACCACGGACCTCGAGGACTAATGCAAAGGTTACCAATAACCTAAAGGAACTAGCAACACTATCAACACGAGGTAAGTGGAGTGAATCTTGGGTCAAGAACCCAGGAGTAGAATACCTACTACTAAATGGCATCACGAGATGCTTTCAAGAATGGTTGCCAGAATCATCACACCGGAAACACAAAACATGGCTAGATTACTAGATGATCCCCTAAGACATCTAGGGTCATATTAATAATTCCAACATATATGTCGAGGCAATAGAATACCTCAACTTAGCATTTAGTGTGATTAATCTGGCCCAAAGGAACATCAAAACCAGAGGGAAAGGATTTGCAAGTGCATCAGATTGTTTAGAAACCTGGGATGACTCGGACAGCATAACGGCTGTAAATGCTCAAAAGATTGGAGACATGCTACAAAATGGTGGCATAGCCACTCCGAAGCACAATATCAAGGTTTCGAGATCAACAGTTATGGACATACGGAAGTAGTAAAACTGAGCTGAGATTTGAAACTAACAATTCTATAAGTCTATGGTTTAGTAACACGTCATCCTAATAGATAGATGAGAAGGCCTTGTTCTTAATCCCCATAGAAGAGAAGAGGATGACTCAGATCAGAAGGCCATGAGGTATAGGAAGTAAAAAGAGCCTTACGTTCCCTTCCCACAATCAATTCCCTACATATAACTAAAGCATTTCTAGACTCAACTTCACCAGCTTTGGCTTGGTAATCCCACAGCAATCAAGCTCGATACCAAAGCTGTCAGACCCCGACTAATGCCACATCGATCTAGCATGTAACACCTCATATCACTTTATGCCTCACGACGGTATTCCACGGTGTCGCTTACTTTGCTCGGGACCGCTTATGCCTTTTGGCACACGATATGATAGTGTCGCTAGCATCCATATGATAAGGAGCCTCGGCGACATGGCTAGTCGTGAAACCCAAAGTGGCACAAACTTACATGGACAGCATCCATGACTCAAAGATCGAACGCTGTCGGTCATCACGAAGTGAATCCAGTGCAGAGCACTGGGCTAGCAGATCGTGAACCGGCAGTAGCGGGCTAACAGACTCGGTATTCATCGCGACATTTCTCGGGACGTAACAGAACGAAGAGGACACATGCCGCCAGCCTAAGTGTTCCGGAGCAAGAGTAAGCTACCATGGCTCGTGGAAACACTAGGAGACATTTACCGCAAGAGAGGCTACTAAAGATAAACAACTAGATAGTCGATCCCACACATACCAAGCATTTCAATAACATACACACAATATGCCCGATATGTGCAAATACAACATGGCATCACGACATGACTCTACGACTCAAGTATTTATTCATTAGGCCCGAGGAGCAGATATTATAAGCATGGGTCTCACGACCCAACATTCGAGCATACAAGTCAAAGCACAGCGAAGCTTAACATGTCCGAGTACGACGCTCACAAATGAAAAGGCTTAGAAGCCCGACTAACTACTGATCTCCGCCGAGGGCACAAGATCGTAGCTGAGGTATCAAGCTAAACGTCAAGTCCAAGCTGAACTACTAGCAGATCAAGTCTCTCCGAAAACATAAAATAGGCAAACGTGAGTACAAATGTACCCAGCAAGACTTACATCGTAACTAACTACATATGCATCATTATCAACAAAGGGTGGTGGAGTTTAACGCAGCAAGCCAGCTTTGACTGTGGCTAACCTGAACTACGACGCAAGTAACTCTTTGAGGTATGCACACGAGTCCACATATTCACCATATCAATACACCACTATGGATCCGCCATCCATAGCACTCATGCTTATCTTGCGATTTTAGAGTATCCACTTTCACTTGTCTATGAACTATGCAAGGGTCCAAGCTTCCATATCCGAGGAATCGCTATTCAATAGATAATGATAACCCGCAGGGTGTACTTCTTCACACACGCCTCGCCACTTATCGCCCAGACACGCCATGTACCTCGCAACCTTTGCGAAGCCAGCGAGGAGTCGGCCACGACCTACCTAAACACTCAAGTCTCTCGTCTGTTTATCGCCTATTCGGTTCCATCCGCAAGGAGATCCGCCGGGTGTCGCCACGGCCCCAAACGATGTGAGCAGGGTTCCCAAGCCCACCTCGACGGGTAGATCTACGCTTGGTACACCGTGCCACTGTTTAGTTCTGCCTAAGCCCACCTCGCCGGGTGCCACTTGGTAGAAAAATAGCACTACCTACAAACACCGTAAACTAGTTGCAACTCCCGGACAGAGATCAAGGTGATTAAGAAGCCGAGAGGGGTCGAAGTTACCGAACCCAATGTGTGGTAGTAATCGGTCATGGATCACAAACACGTAACTCGGCTCGAGGACGGCTCGTAATGAGACAACCCACCATGTACTCCTACATGGCCTCTCAGCTACCTTTACCAAATCGTGTTCACACATTTAGCTCACACAAGAGGACATGTTTACACACCTCCAATTCATTCCCGATGAATCACCGACACAACTCTAAGCAATAGGGCATGACAAACAAGCATGAATGAGTAGGCAATCAGGCTCAAACAACTCCTACCATGCTAGTGGGTTTCATCTATTTATTGGCAATGACAGTCATGCAAAGGATAAAGGGGTTCAACACCGCAAAGTAACATGTATCGTTGTTGTCCTAATGCAAGAAAAGAGCAGAGCGAGAGGGGATTGTATCGAATGAACAAGGGGTTTTGTTGCCGGCACTTCAAGATAATATAGTTCTTCATCGGTGTCATCGATCACATCGAACCACGCCATCGAGAGGGGACAATGAATCGAGAAAGAACACAATCAATGCAATGCCACAATATGATGCATGATCATGACATGGAGATATGCTGTGATTTGAGCTAATGCAACTAAAGCAAGTTAAATGGAGCTGGTTTGAACCCTAGATTCAAATTCAAACCCACATGTGGATATTCAAATGCCATGATTTGTTTTGCCCAATTCAGCAACTATAAGTTGTTCTAACATGCATGAAAACAGCAGATGGATGGATTGAATTTTTCTGATAATTTTTCAATATAAATTATTTCAACTGAGCTACGGTTGAATTTCTATGAATTTTTAAGTTTTGAACATTTTCGAATTTCCGATTTATTTTAATTCCGAAAATATATTTCGCCAAGATGACGTCAAGACGACGTCAGCAGGTCAACGGGCGACCAGGTCAAACCTGGACCGGTCCCACGTCATTGGTTATCGTTAACGGGCTTAATCCTGTCGACGAGATTTGAACCGCCGCAGGCTCGCGTCGCGGGGGGGCAAAGGGGTTAGTCCAATGAGGCGCCACGCCGCCCCCGGAGTTGGCCGGCGGCACAAAACCCGGGCGGGCCCGAACACCCTACAGCGGCGGAAAACGGGCGGGGACTACTAATCGGGCCCGCCGACCGCATCCAACCGGGCATGGGAGGTCGCGACGGCGGAGCCGGGGGGGCGGGCGGCCGGAGTTCGGGCCGAGGGAGCAGGTTAGGGCACGGGAGGCACCCAGGGGCTCCGGCACCTCGGGCACCGGGAGTACGGTGACGGTTTCGCGGGTGCAAAGGGGCTAGGGCGACGGCGGGATGGCGGGCGGCGGAGGTTGCCGGGGGGAGAAGGGCTACGGCCGACGGCAAAGGAGAGGGGGAACGGGCAGGAGCTCACGGGTTCCGTGGCGCCGGCAAGCCGGGAAGCGCCAGACGGGCGGGCGGGCGACGGAGATTCGCGGGGGGGCGAAGCGA
>JAHHZJ010007900.1:0-14576 GCA_021437245.1 Aegilops speltoides | reverse complement strand
TCGCAAGTGAGGTAATCTTCACACAACCCATGTAATACATAAGGAAAGAGATACATAGTTTTACAATCGCCACTTCACACAATTACATGAATAAAGCATTACATCATAAAGATACAATCGAGGTCCCACTACGGAACCAAAATAAAAGAAGAACCCCAAATGCATAAAAGGTCCCCGATCGACCCCAACCCTCCCATCGATCAACTAGAACGAAACAACACAAAGGGCAAGATCTTCATCGAAGCTCCTTGAGCATGGTTGCGCCACCGCCAAATAGGCACCGCAAACTGGTTTTGAAGTATCCGTGAGCCACGAGGACTCAAAGAATACCATTACCATGGGTATCAAGACTAGCAAAGCTTAATGGGAAAGGAAGGGGTAAAGTGGTGAGGTTGCAGCAGCAAAGCATAATTGGTGGCTAACATAGCAAATGAGAGCGAAAGAGAAAAGGGAAGGTCGTGAAGCTAGCAATGATCAAGAGGTGATCCGAACACCTACTTACGCCAAACATAACCCGAAACCGTGTTCACTTGCTAAGAAGAGACCATCACGGCTAACACACGTTATGGTTTAATTGATCAATGTCAAGTTATCTACAACCGACATTAAAAATTCCCATTCGCCAATAACCGCGGGCACGGCCTCAAAAGTTTATTTTCGCAGGTGTCCCAACTTAGCCCATGACAAGTTCCATCATCGGGAATAGACCTTCACCCAGACACCCGACGATCGATCCCACATCAAGACATTTCGACAATGGTAAAACAAGACCAGAAACCTCCCGCGCCGAATCCCCATAGTAGCCAAGATCTCATCTCGTGCCAACCAAAGGCTTAAGCGCAGTAAGAACCTGGCTAAGGGATGGTCCCGATTTTCTAGTTTGACCAACGCTAGAAAGCAATGCCCCGGGGGCTAAAAAGATGACCCTTGGGTTAATTACTCCAAGGAAAAGTGGTGGTGAGGCAAATGGTAAAAGGCAATGGGGCCTTTTGGACAAGTTTTATTCAAAGCGAACGTGGGGGTCCCATAAATCACCCACCAATAGGGACGCAAAATCCGGGAAATAACACCGGGATGACGGAAATAGGGCCAAGAGGAAAAAACACTGCATAAGGCCGAGCCCCACCCTTTACCAAGTATATAGATGCATTAATAATATAAGAGATATTGTGATATCCCAACATAAACCCCGCCACCATGGAGAAATCTTCAACTTCACCTGCCTGCAACGCTATAAGAGGGCTGAAAAGTGGGAACATAGCCAAACAACGGTTTGCTAGGAATGGTGTCAAAGGTTAGAGGTTCATGGCAATTTGGGATGGCTGGACAACAGTAATAGGTAGCGAGCATAGCGAAGAACGAGGCAACTAACATAGCAATGATAGTAGTGAGATCCGTGGTAGCGGTCATCTTGCTCGAAATCCAGCTAGGAAGAAGAACGAGTCCATGAAGAAGACAAACGGACGAAGTCGAACTAATCCTCACAACTCCTAACGAAACCAAAGCTAACGAGAGCAACCCGAAAGAAACAAACAGCATAGTAAACAACCATCACATAAACATGGCATGATGCACAAACAAGTATGATGCATGTCCGATTTAATGAGGCATGGCATGGCAAAGTGCAACAAACAATTACTACAAGTTAGTGGAGCTCAATATGCAACGAAGTTGCATATTGACAAACACCACATCCGAAGTTATTTAGTTCACTCGCTTAGGTACACAACAATGTTAAATGTTGTTAAACATGTCAAGGTCAAGCATAATAAAACTACCTATCTAGGCAAGTTTAAATGAGGCCGAAGAACAAACAACAATTCCTAAAATCCCCATATGCAAATTATGGATTCGGTACTGTTCTGCCCTAAACACAATTTTAATGTTGTTAAACAGGAAAATAAAGTGGACCATGTTAAACTAGGCATTTTTCCACCCCATTTACATATAAAGTTTATTAAATTCGAGTTACTAAATAGTTATGAAATAAATCATTTTAGCATGGCATAGGAGCAAATTAATGTAAACAACATTTTAAACATTTTAAACATGGATGAAAATGGCATATTATTAATCTACACAAAATTCTAAGCATTTTACATGTTTAAATCATTTTAATCCGATGCACATTAATGAGTTATTAATGCATGAACTAGGTGGGTTTTCAGAAATCAGAATCGCCGGATAATTAGACAAATTCGCAGGATCGAAAAACCTAAACAGGCCAAATCGAACCACACGGGCTTGCCATGAGAAACAATAGTGCGCAGGGGCGCAGGATAAGGTGGGTCGAGGACGGGCAGAGGCCGAACGGGACGTGGGTCTGATCCGCGATCCTGGCCGGCCCGGCCGATCCGCCGGAGGAGGCACTGCAACATCAAGAGCTCCGGCAGCGGTGGAGCTTGACGACCCAGGTCAAGGGCGACGACCGCAGGGAGAGCGAGCTCAAAGGGCGAGAGAGATAGAGGAAGAGAGGTGGCGAGGGACACGGACTGGAGGTCGCGACGGAGGGGCGGCGGCGGCGGGCCGCTGGTTGGCGACGGTGGCGATCCCCGCTGCCGGGCGCAGGAGGCGAAGCCGAGGGCGGGCGGCAGGGCCTCGCCTGTGATCGGGCCTCACGGGCATGGCCTCAAGAGGGCTCGGGCGCGCGGGAGGTCGGCTGGGGACGACGTGGCTTTCCCGGCCCGGGCGACGCTCAGGTGGCGGCGCAAGATTACAGGCGCTATGGCGAGGCGCACTGGCACCAAACGAGGGAGGAGCGGGCGGCTGGCATGGAATAGAGGAGGGGTAGGTAGGAGGCCAAAATGAGAGGGGGTCTATATAGGAAAAGAGGCTAGGGTTGGGGGTTTTGGGGCTTGAGCGTTTATCGCCATCGAACGGCCCGAGCGGAGAGGGACTATGAGAGGGGTTGTGGGCTGTAGATGGGCTAGGCTAAGAGGAGAAGAGAAGGCAGCCAACGGTTTGAGACCGAAAACACCCGACAAATATACCACTATATCGCGTTATATATTTAAGGGTTGGCAATAACGAACTCCATCGCGATTTAAACTTGGCAGCGGCCTGTCTACTTTATAATAAGACCGCGCCAAGCTTCAACCCATTCCGAGAACATTTTTATGCCGCTTATAAAATAATATTTCTGGTACGCTGCGTTGTGTCTCGATCTTAACGACAACGGAGAGAACCGGGGAACCTTAACGGATGCAAGTTTTAAAAACATGCAGATGAAATGCGATGATGACATGAGACGAGATGCATAACAAGAACAAAATGCAAAGCGAAAAGACAAGAACCCAACTCGAGAAAATAATATATATCGTGATTCTAAAAGGGGAGTTGAGAGTTTAATATGGAAAGTTGTATCCGAAAGGCATAACACTCCACCATTTAGAGGATCTCGCCCGAGATCTAGGATGGCACCGAGGGAAAACGGAAGAGAGAGAGAAGAGGAAAACTAAGTTGCTTCTTTGACTAACGAAAGTGAAACCATGAACCTTGAGATGTTGAGCAATTTAAAAGAAAGAGTATAATGAGATGAACGAGATTGCAAACAATCCGTTAGAAAAGAGGAACAAGGAGTATTACGAGAACTTGAAGGTTGCAAATACATGAATCAAGAGTTTAATGGACAGGATAGAATACAAACCACTTCAGCTTAAAAACAAAATGGGAGAGGAAGAATTTGGGCAAAGACCGGCTGAAAGAAGAAGGAAAACTTGATAAGATGAAAAGCACTTGAAGAGATGATACAACACTCCTAAGCAATGGATAAGCAAGAAAAGAACACGATCCTCACAAAACGAGGTGATGAAGAGCACAACACCACAATGCCTCCTAAGAAAGAATAGAAGATAGGTCATTGAAATAAAAGAATGGAGAAAAATGCCAACTTCTCGCCATTTAATGAGTTTGGGAAACCCTTCCAAGAAGGTTATAATAGAGTTGTTGGAAAACAATAACGAAAAGAATAAGCTTGTATGGCTTATGAAAACATCTCAAAATTATGAGGTGAGCTTCGCCACCAACTAAACAATTGATTGGATTGATATCAACAAGGAGACGAGAAACTTATTTCACCGAGGACAAATGAAGAACTTGGGTCATTTATAAGCACCATAAATAGCAACAATCCTTAGGGAAAGCTTTAGGTGAAATATAACCCAAGATAACTCCAATGAAGAGATTGATGGATTTAAAATACCTCGCTCTGACAACATGTGAATCATGAAACAAGAAGGAAATTGTCAAGAGTGACATAACACCATCTCAAAAGATAAGGTAGAAAGAATTGCACTTTGAATGCAAGAAGAAGAATACTTGAGCTTCTCAAAGCAAAACATGTGTTGAACACCATGTTTATTTTAGAGTATAGCTTACGGGTCATAACTTCAAAAGAAATCTTGAAGAACAAATCGAGAATGAAAGGAATCCTTAACAAACCACCATGTAGAGCCTCCATGAAGAACTCCTAAACAAAAGGAATGAAAAGAAAGAGAAATTGAACACACAAGAATCTTGCAATGATTTAGCTGGATCTCCGTGATAATTTGAGCTTGGAACTCCGGAAAAGAGAAGATGAAACAAATGAAACCGAGAATTTTAAGGGCCTCCAGAATAAAGAATTATTCACTTGGATGAACAAGAATAAGAATTATGTTATGCTTATCCTTCACCAATTAAATTGATGACAATCAACGGATTTGGCATACTACTTATTCCCGTAAAAAGGATTAAGATAGATACGGCGCAAACTTGGGAAGGTCTTCATGAACCACTGGTAGGATAGGAAAGAACGAATGAATTGATATGATAACGAAAGAGGTGAAATCTTGAACTAACCACCGAAGAATTGAAAATGAACGAAAGGGGCACAATTCACCGAAAGAGTTTGAAAACAAATGAGGATACTTGAAGGATTTTTGATACATGAGAACGAAGAGAACATGAACTGATTAGAGGATATTTGAACGATGCACCGGTAAGATTTAGAGAACGATAGCTACACGCTGAGAATGAAGAATTATGACATGATGGACTTCGGAGGAAAGAAATGGAAACAACTCGTGAAATGCTCCGGATGGTAAGAAAAGAATTCTCACAATCGAAAACAATTATGAGAGGATGGCATAAGCTAGCACTATGAATCTTTAAGAGAATGGACCAAGATTTAAGAGAAATCCTTCTTCGGTCTTCAAATGATGAGAATGACAACGAGAAACACCACCAAGAATTATTGAGGCACACCGAAGAATCAAAAGCGAAGCGTTGAGCCAACTATGAAAAGAATTTGAAAGATCTTGGAGAAAAGCATTTGATCGATGATAACTCATTCTTACGCCAAACTTGGAGAAGAATTTAGGATAGTTCGGGAAAATAGAAGAGTCGTAAGATCCTCGAAAAGACCGTGGGTTAGGCCCACTCAAAAGAACACCGCTGAAAAGATTTAAAAGAGATGTTGACACCGGTTGAATTAAATGACTTGAATGAGATACCAATCTCGAAAGAGCTTGAACGGATGCAGAGTGGAAACACGAATCTTCGAGATATCTTGAGCACTCCAGAACAAATGAATAGCGAGAAGTGAATGATTAAGAGGTGCAACGGTATGAGAAAGCATTAGAAACGAGGAAAGGAATATGATGAATATCAAAAGCTTGATATGGATCCACCGGACAAGAAACAACAATGAAGGATGATGAACTTGAAACTGTGAGCATCTTCATGGAAATCACCGATAAGAACATTGAAAGAAAAGAATGAAGAGACTTCACATGAATAAATGGATACTTGGTAAAGAAATCTGTCCTTGAAGAAAAAGGGTGGAGGGCGGAAAACAAAGGCAACTTGGAATGATGAAATAAACACCGCTGAGAAAACTTAGATTGATCTTATGGATGGAAGAATGATGGGATCCACTTGAAGAGAAGCACACCGTTGGAAAAGAATTGACATGACAAATCAATGATCAAAAGGATTAGTATTCACATAGCAATATGAGAACACCGCTTAGGAAAGGTATGGATTCAACATTTGACTTCAAGCAACTCGAATACCACAAATAAAACAAAACAAAGGATTTGGCTTGCGTATAAGTCGGAGCAAACATATGATAGAGATTTACCCAATCCCATATCATGCATCCGTCGGAAAGATATTCTAGGAGCTACTTGAATTCCCACCAATAAACTCCCAAAACTTTCGTTATGCAACTGTGTTGGATACAGGGAAGCAATATATCTCACCCAAACTAACAATCCCTACATCCACAGTATCCATCCGTCAACACATAACCAAGAAACCTTCGAAATCGTGTACCTCAACCTTCAAAAGCATCCGTTATACGAAGTCATGGCAATACTCCCGCACTCACCTCAAGATCGGGTTATCGGGTTATCTCACCAACAACGCATAAAAGAGATTTTCGATGTCGGCGCATTAAACTCGTATTCCAGAACTGCAATGATAAAATTATGACGACAACACCTCGTAGCTCAACTCCCGACACTTCCACTAAACCCTCGACGATGGGAGGCACCAAGACAATGTTGTCATCATAAAACCATCGAACGATTCCAAGATACCCAAGTGATCCTAAAAAATTTTTAGTGAAATTTGAGAAGAGAAGAGTCAAAACTCTACGCAGAGACCTCACCAGAGCGACAAAGGGACCGAGGAGTAAAAGAATTCCTAACTCTCCAATATATATAATCCTAAATGACTCAAAACATTTTTCTAGACACAACTCGCCGCTAAAAACGATCACAAAGGGGCTCCTAAGGTCGGGAAGGCTCTAATTACCAACTTGTAACGCCTCGACGGCTATATCTCCCACGTGTCAAGCACGACTTAGAGGCATAACCGCATTGAAAGCAATGTCGCAAGTGAGGTAATCTTCACACAACCCATGTAATACATAAGGAAAGAGATACATAGTTGGCTTACAATCGCCACTTCACACAATTACATGAATAAACATTACATCATCAGATACAATCAAGGTCCAACTACGGAACCAAAATAAAAGAAGAACCCCAAATGCCATAAAGGTCCCCGATCGACCCCAACCGGGCTCCACTAATGATCAACTAGAACGAAACAACACAAAGGGCAAGATCTTCATCGAGCTCCTCCTTGAGCTTGGTTGCGCCACCGCCGTAACATAGGCACCGCAAACTGGTTTTGAAGTATCTAGTGAGCCACGAGGACTCAAAGAATCCCATTACCATGGGTATCAAGACTAGCAAAGCTTAATGGGAAAGGAAGGGTAAAGTGGTGAGGTTGCAAGCAATGACTAAGCATAATATGGTGGCTAACATACGCAAATGAGAGCGAGAAGAGAACAAGGAACGGTTGAAGCTAGCAATGATCAAGAGGTGATCCTCAACACCTACTTACGCCAAACATAACCGTAAACCGTGTTCACTTCCGACTCCCGAGAAGAGACCATCACGGCTAACACACGGTTGATGCGCTTTAATTCGGATCAAGTGTCAAGTTATCTACAACCGACATTAACAAATTTCATCTGCCACATAACCTGGCACGGCTCGAAAGTTTATACCTCGCAGGGTGTCCCAACTTAGCCCATGACAAGCTCTCGCGATCATCGGGAATAGACCTTCACCCGAGACACTCCGATCGACTCGTATCCCGACATCAAGACATTTCGACAATGGTAAAACAAGACCAAAGAAACCTCCCGCGGCCGACATCCCGATAGTAGCCGATGTGATCTCGCCTCGTGCCACGACCGGATGAGCTTAAGCAGTACCGACGTAACCTCAAGTTGCAAGGGATGGTCCCGACGGTGTTCTAGTTTGACCAACGCTAGACAAGCACCGCCCGGGGCTAATAAAGATGACCCTTGGGTTAATTACTCCCAAGGAAAAGTAGGTGGTGGTGAGGCAAATGGTAAAAGGCAATGTTGGGCCTTTGCCGACAAGTTTTATTCAAAGCGAATCGTCGGGGGTCCCATAAATCACCCAACCGCTAGGGACGCAAAACCGGGAACATAACACCGTATGACGGAAACTAGGCGGCAAGAGTGGAACAAAACACTGCATAAGGCCGAGCCTTCCACCCTTTACCAAGTATATAGATGCATTAATAATATAAGAGATATTGTGATATCCCAACATAAACCCTGCTCCACCATGGAGAAATCTTCAACTTCACCTGCAGCTAGCAACGCTATAAGAGGGCTGAGCAAAGCGGAACATAGCCAAACAACGGTTTGCTAGGAATGGTGTCAAAGGTTAGAGGTTCATGGCAATTTGGGATGGCTGGACAAACAGTAATAGGTAGCGAACATAGCGAAGAACGAGGCAACTAGCATAGCAATGATAGTAGTGAGATCCAGTGTAGCGGTCATCTTGCCCGAAATCCCGCTTAGGAAGAAGAACGAGTCCATGAAGAAGACAAACGGACGTAGTCGAACGAATCCTCACAACTCCGAACGAAACCGGCTAACGAGAGCAACCCGAAAGAAACAAACAACATAGTAAACAACCATCACATAAACATGGCATGATGCACAAACAAGTATGATGCATGTCCGATTTAATGAGGCATGGCATGGCAAAGTGCAACAAACAATTACTACAAGTTAGTGGAGCTCAATATGCAACGAAGTTGCATATTGACTAAAACACCACATCCGAAGTTATTTAGTTCGCTCGCTTAGGTACACAACAATGTTAAATGTTGTTAAACATGTCAAGGGTGAAGCATAATAAAACTACCTATCTAGGCAAGTTTAAATGAGGCCGAAGAACAAACAACAATTCCGAAAATCCCCATATGCAAATTATGGATTCGGTACTGTTCTGCCCTAAACACAATTTTAATGTTGTTAAACAGGAAAATAAAGTGGACCATGTTAAACTAGGCATTTTTCCACCCCATTTACATATAAAGTTTATTAAATTCGGAGTTACTGTTAAATAGTTATGAAATAAATCATTTTAGCATGGCATAGGAGCAAATTAATGTAAACAACATTTTAAACATTTTAAACATGGATGAAAATGGCATATTATTAATCTACACAAAATTCTAAGCATTTTACATGTTTAAATCATTTTAACCGATGCACGATTAATGAGTTATTAATGCATGAACTATGGGGTTTTCAGAAATCAGAATCGCTGGATAATTAGACAAATTCGCAGGATCGAGAAAAACCTAAACAGGCAAACTGAACCACACGGTCAAGGGAGAAAGAATAGTGCGAGGGGGGCGCAGGATAGCAGTGGGTCAAGGACGCAGGGAAGCCGAACGCGACGGGTCTGGATCCGCGGATCCGGCTGGCCCGGCTGATCCGGCCGAGGAGGCACGGCGGCACTCAAGAGCTCCGCAGCGGCGGAGCTTGACAACCTAGGCGGGCGGCGACTGCAGGGAGAGCGAGCTCAAAGGGGCGAGGAGAGATAGAGAAGAGAGGTGGCGAGGGACCGCGACTGGAGGTCGACGGCGAGGGCGGCGCGCGGGGCGGCCGTGCACGACGGTGGCGATCCCGCTGCCGGGCGCAGGAGGCGAAGGCCGAGGCGGCGGCGGAGCGGCCTCGCCAGATCGGGCCCAGCGGGCCGATCGGGCCTGTGGAGGGCCGGCGCGTGGGAGGCGCTGGGGACGACATGGCGCCTTCCGGGCCGGGCGACGCCGTGGCGCGGCGATTCGGCGCGCAAGTGGCGAAGGGGAGCGACCGCGCCGAAAACGAGGAGGAGCGGGGCTGCGGAATAGAGGAGGTAGGTAGGAGGCCAAAATTGGAGAGAGGGGTCTATATATAGGAAAAGAGGCTAGGGTTGGGGGTTTGGGGCTTTGAGCGCACATCGCCATCGAACGGCTCCGAGAGGAGAGGGACTATGAGAGGGTTGGTGGCTGTAGATGGGCTAGGCTAAGAGGAGAGAAGAGAAGGCAGTCGCAACGGTTTCGAGACCGAAACACCCGACTAATATACCGACTATATCACTTATATATTTAAGGGTTAGGCCAAACGAACTCCAATGCGATTTAAACTTGGCAAAGGTGCCTGCTACACTATAATAAGACTGCATGCCAAGCTTCAACCCATTCCGAGAACATTTTATGCCGCTTATAAAATAATATTGGGTAATGCAGCAGTGTCTCGACTCGAACGGACAACGGAGAGAACCGGGGAACTCGAACGGATGCAAGTTTTAAAACATGCGATGAAATGCATGATGACATGAGAAGAGATGCATAACAAGAACAAAATGCAAAGTGAAAGACAAAACCCAACCTCGAGAAAATAATATATCGATTCCTAAAAGGCAGGAGTTGAGTTAATATGGAAAGTTGTATCCGAGCGCTACAAGGCTCTACATGGTGGTTTGTCAAGGATTCCTAAATTGAGGGATCAAGAAGGTGAGAGTGTCTAGAGGGGGGTGATTAGACTACTCGACAAGATAAAAATTCTGCTTTTATCAAGGACAGATTTTGCAGATTTTGCATAACACACAAGTCAAGTAGCACACTACACATGCAATTCTAGAGTATGGGCAGCGGAAAGTAAATTGCACAAGTAGTAAAGAGAAGTGGAGAAGATCAAACGCAATTTGAGACGCAATGATTTTTCCCGTGGTTCCGATAGGTGGCGCTATCGCACATCCACGCTGATGGAGACTTCAACCCACTGAGGGTAACGGCCGAGAGTCCACGGAGGGCTCCACCCACAAAGTGTCCACGAAGAAGCAACCTTGTCTATTCCATCATGGCTCACGCCCACGGAGGGCTAGCCTTACTGTAGATCTTCAAGTAGGCGATCTCTTGCTCCTTACAAACTTCTTGGTTCAACTCCACATCTCGACGACGGAGGCTCCCAAGCACACCTAACCAATCTAGGAGGCACCACCTCCAAAAGGTAATAGATGTTGTAGATGATGATGAACTCCTTGCTCTTGTGCTTCAAATGATAATCTCCCCAACACTCAACTCTCCTCACCGATTTGGCTGTGGAAGAAAGGATTGAGTGGAAAGCAACTTGGGAAGGCTAGAGATCAAGCTTCATATGGTGGGAGTGGAGCAACTTGATCTCAACACAAGGGTAGGTAGTTCTTCGTAAATGTAAGGTAGGAGTGGTAGTTCTTCGATGGCTCTTCCACTAATGAAGAGGTGGAGGGGTATAATAGCCTCCACACAAAATCCAACTGCTACACACATTTGAGCAATATCGTGGGACCGGGGACAACTCGGTGAGACCGATAGTTCAAATAATGTGAACGCTGGGATTTTCGTGGATGAATATACAATCTTGCTAGTCCGATTCGCAATGACAAGAGCATGCCAGTTCGGTGGACGATCATCATCTCGGTGACACCGATTTGATGACGTAGTTACGTAACCTTGGCAACTCATGTTTCGTGAGACCGAGTTCGTAATCGGAAAATCCGAAGTTTACTAGGGTTTGGCTTATGGCGAGGTGGTTCATCTCTTGTGACTGAGTTTGGAATATCGGTGGGACCGAGACTACTTATGAGTGTATATGGCAGTGAAAGTTGCTGATAGTTTAGGAGATGTATCACTAAGCACTTGAGCAACCAGATCATCATCATAACCTCATCCCTTTAATAGTATTGGCTTTTCCTATGGACTCAATGTGATCTTGGATCACTAAACCAAAATGGAGTCTTGAGCTTTTGCCAATGCTTGCTTTAGCATTTTGAGGGGTCCACTTCTTTAGTCCTTTTGCCATGCCAATGTGATTGAATTTCCGAAACATACTTGATAAAAGCATTAGTCCAACCACAAAGTATGTTGTCATTAATTATCAAACCACCCGGGAGCAAATGTGCTTTCAATCTCCCTTTTGGTAATTGATGGCAACACACTAAACAAGACATCAAAGCTTATTGAAAGAAAGACAGAATTATCACGAAAGCTTTGACAAACATGTAGTACACAGTGCTCCCCTACAAGTGTGCGATTTTCATAAATTATGGTTTTGGACTACCACAAGCACACAAGAGAGATAAGCAAGATGTGCTACATGCAGCTTGGCTATATGCATCGAAAGCGATGAGAAGAAGTGAGTGATAATGCATATGTGCATGGTGATTTCTTGCAAACAAGTATTCACAAGCAAGTCACCATCATGCACATTCTAAAGTGCATATACTTACCTTGAGGTTCCTTGGCATTGTACCAAGAGATAAACTTGGGAAAACAAGGTTAGATAACACAAGAGTATTTCTTCAACCAACTGCAAGAACATCAAGAGTACCAAGCCAGGATGACATGTATAAAGAGTGTCTCATATTGAGCACAAGCTTGAATCAGCAAACATGTCTCCAAACTAAAAGATTTTCAATGAACTCGAGAGATTTTGCTTTCCATAAGATATCAATTGTGAAGATTCTCTCCCTTTGAGTTCTCTCAGATCAAGGGGTTTGATGAAAGAGCAAAATCAAAAGAATGATGCCAAATGAGAATGACGCCAATTGTAATGTCCAATGAAACACGGCAAGAAATTCTCTTATAAGGAAAACACGAAAGCTTTGATGTGATTCTTCCCCTTAAGGTAAGATTGCTCTTCTTCCCTAAATCTTCTCTTCTCCCCTAAGTCTTCTCCCTTGACATCAAGTGCCGAAAAGGACAGCAAACTAGGAAGGTCGGGAAGATGGAAAGAAAGAAGTGGGATCCTTAAGAATCACAACAGGCAAAAGGAACATGCATAGAGAATCATTGAGTGGAGCTGCGTAAGATGATATCCTCGAAGAAATAAATCGGTGACACCAATTAAGATGGATCGGTGGGTCCGAAAGTCGGGACTTAGGTAGATCCTTTTCGTTAGACCGAATATTTAAATTGGTGACGCTGAGTTTAATTCCAAGGAGATACAGAAATAATTCAGCTCACTTTATGCAGGAATGTTTCAAAGGATTTGCAATGAATTTGTGAATGATTTTCGAGGAATTGATCGAGCTGTAGGATATTCACAAAGAGAAGAATAGAAATGAAAAGATTCCTAGATGAATTTTTTATTTAATGAAAACTCAATGAGAGAACATAAGAGAAAATAGAAAGACTCCAAAACATATGTACTTCATCTAGATAAAGGTCGCCATAAGGTCACCTATGTTTGAGTATATTGACTTAGGAGTCTAATGAGGACATTTGATCATAGGTCATACTATCATTTAAGCTCAAAATGGGGTTGCCATTTTTCGATTAACATTCGATGTGATCACATCTTATGAAGTGCTTGTACTCATGACTTTGAGCAAAGCTCCTTAAAGATGTGAAGAACATACCTTGGGCTTGTTGTTGCTTTGCTCATGTAGGTAAACTTGATGTAGGTGCTCATTGAATGTGAAGTTGAGCGCCATTTCCACTTGTGTAGTTCATCTTCCTACATGGGTTAGGAGCAAGGAAATACTCAAGGATATCCAAGATGACAAGAGTGAAATACTAGATGTATAAGATGTCAAAAGGATATGTGGAATTTTGTTCCTTGAACTCAACATCCCAAAGGGCTAGATATTTGGTCAATGACAAGATTACTCATGATTTGAGTGTGTGGTAATCTTGTGGAATGTAGATCATCCAAGTACCGCAAGGAGTCGATGCAATACAAGGAGGCAAATGTGTCCAAGACATATGATCACCATCATAAGAGAAATATCAAGGATTAGTCAAGTGGGCTCATGCCTTGCATGCATCAATGGAGTTCTCACTCCAAGTTTGAAGCATCAATGATGTTCAATCACTTTGCACAAAACACCTTCTCATCAAGAGGTTTTGTAAAGATATCAAGTTGTTTGTCAAGATTAACATGCTTAAGATTGATGTCACCCTTGGCAATGTGATCACGAATGAAATGGTGACGAACTTCAATATGTTTCGCTCGAGAGTGTTGCACGGATTGTGTCCAATTTTAATCGCACTCTAATTGTCACAAAGGGAACATGTCTCACATGTATCCCATAATCTTAAGCGCTTGTGTCATCCATAGCAATTGAGCACAACACTAACCAAAAGCAATATATTCCGCTTCCAAAGGGATAATGATATCAATTTTGTTTCTTGGAGGACCAAGATACAAGGGATCGATAAGGAATTGACATGTACCCAAAGTTGACTTTCTATCAACCCTGCCACCGCATAGTCCGAGTCGGAATAGCCAACAAGGTCGAAAGAGGCCCTCTTAGGATACCAAATGCCAAAGTTTGGTGTGTGTATCAAATATCTCACAATCCTTTTTAACAGCTTTAAGATGACATTCTTTAGGGGCTGCTTGATATCGAGCACACATGCATACACTCAACATTATGTCGACGAGAAGCACAAAGATATAGTAGAGAACCAATCATAGATCGGTAAACCCTTTGATCAACGGGTTCTCCATCTTTTGTCAAGTCATTATGTCCACTTGTAGGCATGGGGGTTCTCATACCTTTGCTTTCTTGCATGTTGAACTCTTGAAGAGATCCTTGGTGTACTTTGTTTGTGAGACAAAGGTACCCTCCTTAGATTGCTTGATTTGCAACCCAAGGAAGAATTTGAGTTCACTCATCATGGACATCTCATATTTCCACATGAGCTTTCCAAACTTCTTGCTAAAA
>JAHHZJ010007896.1:0-14908 GCA_021437245.1 Aegilops speltoides | reverse complement strand
ATGTTAGGCTCCCTCAGTAAGATCATGACCATCTCCTAAACTGAAATTGAATATTCCACCATTTGAGGGTAGATATGTTCCGATATATATCTTACTTGGGAGTTAGAAACTCGAACAACGATTTACATGTTTACAATATCCCGAGGAGAGACGTGTTCTCGCTGTTGTTTGTGCTTTCACTAGCTTTGCATGTGTTTGGTGGTCCTAACATTGTAGACTATATCCTGCTCCAGCCATTTGGGCTGCTTTGAAAACTGCTATGCGATCATTGGGTTCCACCATATTATCAACGTGAATTACTTCAAAAATTGCAGCTTTAAGACAAGGTAAAAATTTAGAAGAATATTATCGAATTACAAACCGGTTTGATTAGATGTGGTATTGTTGAGGAGAATGAAGCTATGCTTGCACGCTTTCGGTGGATTAAATAGAGAGATTCGCACCATTCTAGACTATAAGGATTATAATAATATCACTGCTTATTCCATCTTGCTTGTAAAGCTGAACGTGAAGTGCGGATCGACGTGCATTGGCGCCGCACTAACTTTTCTCGCAGGTCGACCTTCATCATGGACACCACGCATCATCTACTTCCACGCACTATCACCTCCTTCAAAGCCACCTCCAACCGTGATACAAGAAAGGTGCACAACCACCACTATCTCGCCAAGAGCACACCGCGCTCTGACAGAGCTCTTCTTCTTCCATGGCGCAACAGGCACACAAGTGATATTATTTGTCGTCTGTAAGGGAAGAGGACATTTTAGCAGAGAATGCAAATCTCAGCAGTGATGATTGCTACGAGGATGGTGGGTATGAGTCCGCTTAGTGACTATGATGAGGAGACTTTGGCTCTTATTACACATGAGGAACACGTGGAGATGATTCTGATCATGAGACACAATACATGGCTGTCAAGATGCCGAGTATGAATGTTTAGTTGCTCAACGTGTTTTGAGTGTGCAGTTACACAAGCGAGCAAAATTAGAGGCATAATTTGTTCCATACAAAGGAGTTGTGAAGGAACGCTTCTATTCAGGCCATCATAGATGGAGGGAGCTGCAACAACTTGGCTAGCATGGAGATGGTGGAGAAGCTATCTCACCACAAGACCACATCCACATCCTTACTACATCCAATGGTTCAACAACAGCGCAAGGTTAAGGTAACACGCATCGTCTGTGCATTTTAGTATCTCTACATATGCTGATTATGTTGATTGTGATGTGGTACCTATGCAAGCATGTTCCTTGTTACTTGGTAGACCATGGCAATTTGATAAAATTTCAGACACCATGGTAGAAACAATCAAGATACTCTTGTTCATAAGGATAAAAATATTACTTTGCTTCCTATGACTCTGAGTCCATTTTGAAAGATGATATTAATAGAGCTAATAAAGCAAAACAGAGAAAGATAAGAGTGAAAATCAGATTGTGGAAAAGAATTTGAGCAACACATGAAGCCTAATAATAAACCATCTATCGTTGTTTCAAATTAAATTGAAAAGTGCATGTTTACTTGCCACCAAATCTGATATTGATGACTAGATTTTAGCAAATCTATTTGCTATGCTTTTGTGTGCAAAGAGGCATTATTTTCATTCGAGGACGTGTTTTCCTTCTTTGCCCCTCGTCTCACTAACATTTTGCAGAGTTCACGACGCCTTCCACAAGACGTACCACCGGATTACCACCTATTCGAGGGATTGAGCATCAAATTGACTTAATTCCCGTGCATCATTACCCAACCGCACCATACCGCACTCAATCTAGAGGAGACGAGGAGATTATGCGCAATGTACAGGAGCTGCTCGACAAAGGTTATATACGCTAATCCCTTAGTCCTTGTGCTGTTCCTATTATTCTAGTGCCGTAAAAAGGATGGTACGTCACGATGTGTGTTGATTGTAGAGGCATTAATAATATTACTATTCGTTATCGCCACCCTATTCCTAGGCTAGATGATATGCATGATGAATTGAGTGGCTCTACAATATTCTCCAAAGTTGATTTATGAGTGGATACCATCAAATTGTATGAAATTGGGAGATGAATGGAAAACAGCATTTAAAACTAAGTTTGGATTATATGAGTGGTTAGTCATGCCTTTTGGGTTAACTAATGCACCTAGTACTTTCATGAGATTAATGAATGAAGTTTTACGTGCTTTCATTGGACGATTTGTGGTAGTCTATTTTGATGATATACTCGATTTATAGCAAATCTTTGGAAGAACATTTGGAACATTTACGCTTGTTTTAATGCTCTACGTGATGCACGCTTGTTTGGTAACCTTGGAAGTGCACCTTTGCACCGATCGAGTATCTTTTCTTGGCTATGTTGTTACTCCACGTGGAATTGAAGTTGATAAAGCCAAGATTGAAGCTATTGAGAGTTGGCCGTAGCCCAAAACGGTCACACAAGTGAGGAGTTTCTTGGCCTCGCTGGTTTCTATAGGCGTTTTGTGAGAGATTTCAGCACCATTGCTGCACCTCTCAACGAGCTTACAAAGAAGGATGTGCTTTTGTTTGGGGTACCGCATGAGAAGAAGCCTTCACGGTATTGAAAGTTGTTGACACATGCTCCTTTACTCCAACTTCCGATTTTAATAAGACTTTTGAGCTTGAATGTGATGCTAGTGGAATTGGATTAGAGGTGTGTTATTACAAGATGGCAAACCCTGTATACTTTTCTGAAAAATTGAGTGGGCCTAGTCTGAATTATTCTACTTATGATAAAGAATTATATGCTCTTGTTCGGACTTTAGAAACATGGCAACATTATTTATGGCCCAAAGAATTTGTTATACATTCTGATCATGAATCTTTGAAACATATTAAAAGTCAAGCTAAACTCGAATCGTAGACATGCTAAATGGGTTGAATTCATTGAGACTTTCCTTATGTCTTTAAACACAAGAAGGGTAAAGAAAATGTTATTGCCGATGCATTGTCTCGTCGCTATACTATGCTTTCACAACTTGACTTCAAAATATTTGGTTTGGAGACCATCAAAGATCAATATGTGCATGATGCTGATTTTAAAGATGTATTGCAGAATTGTAAAGAAGGAAGAACATGGAACAAGTTTGTCGTTAATGATGGATTTGTGTTCGTATAACAAGCTATGAATTCCATTTAGCTCCGTTCGCCTTTTTGTTGTTGCGGAGGCGCATGAGGAGGATTAATGGGACACTTTGGCGTGAAGAAGACGGAGGACGCATTTGCTACACATTTCTTTTGGCCAAAGATGAGACGGATGTTGAGCGTTTTATTGCTCGTCGCATACATGTCAAAAAGCTAAGTCATTTACTCAATCTCATGGTTTATATATGCCTCGTCATTTAGTGTTCCTTGGGAGGATATATTCATGGACTTTGTTTTAGGTTTACCTAGAACAAAGAAGGGAGGGATAGCATATTTGTTGTCGTGGATAGATTTCTAAAATGGCACACTTTATACCATGTCAAAAGCGATGATGCCGCAATGTTGCTGATTTGTTCTTTCGAAATTATTCGCTGCATGGTGTGCCAAATACTATTGTTTCAGATCGTGATACTAAATTTCTTAGCCACTTTTGGAGATGTTTATGGGCTGTTGGGGACTAAACTGCTTTTTAGTACTACTTGTCACCCCAAACCGATGGATAAACCAAGTAGTCAATAGAACATTGTCTACTATGCTTAGGGCTGTTCTAAAGAATAATAAGAAAATGTGGGAGGAATGCTTGCCTCATATTGAATTTCTTATAATCGCTCATTGCATCTTACTACTAAGATGTGCCCTTTTGAAGTTGTGTATGGTTTCCTACCGCAGCACCTATTGATTTGTTGTTTTCCATCTTCTCGAGAAGGTTAATTTTGATAAAGAACGTGTTGAATTGATTTTAAAATGCATGAGTTAACTAAGGAAAACATTGAGCGATGAATGCTAAATATAAACTGTTGGTGATAAGGGTAGAAAACATGTTGTGTTTGCACCGAGATCTTGTTTGGTTACATTTGGCGTAGATTTCCCGATTTAAGCAAATCAAAGCTAATGCCACGGCCTGGTCCCTTTAAGGTGTTGGAGAAAGTAAATGATAATGCATATAAACTTGAGCTGCCCTGTAGATTTTGGGGTTAGTCCCACTTTAACATTGCGATTTAGCCATATTTGGGTGAGGAAGATGAGCTGTCATTTAGACTAATACTTCATTTCAAGAAGGGGAGGATGATGAGGACATCATACCATTGTTAACCCACAGCCTCACATATACTACTGGACCAATTACTAGAGCTCTGCGACGCTAAACTAAATTACCGTACTTTCGCTTGTAATGATTCTAATGTTCATGAGAATATGATGTCGCTTAAATTGGATACATTTGTTTTGCTTACAAATGAAGGGCCTAGCTTGGAGAAGGATGAACATTGAGCAAGAACAAGCATGGAGATGATGGCATGCAAGGGGACAAGAATGGAGTTACAAGTGATGATTTGACTTTAAGCCACCATAAGAGTGCATGGCCTTGGACGAAATATACAAGATGCCACTTCATAAATTTGGCCCAAGGCTATTCGGTGCAACATTTATTATTGGGCCAGCCCATGTAATTTCGAAATACATTAGTATAGGCTATTTTTAGAGTCCGATGTGGGGGAACAAGAGATAGGGTTAGTTTACCCTCCCCAAGGGCCACGAAATTCACCCCCTTCCTCCATATATAACCCCTTAGGCACCGCTTAGACTTTGGGTTTTGTTTAGATTAAAATTTCGCCATAGTGAATCAGATTTCTTGTGTTCAACGACTGCAAAAGGCGCCACGTAACCCCACCTTGATCAATAAATTTTTCATCTTATATTCGAATATCCAGATTGCAATTCGCTTGTTGTTCTTTTTGCTCGCAGAAATGACTTTGGTTGGTTGATCGTGTTCGGTGGTCAATAACCTCTGAGTTGGTTTAGGAAATATTGGACGCCCCGAGCGAGTCGGATCCAAAGTCGATTCCACCAAAGCAAATCCACCATCTCATCAAAAGAGGGACATTTGCCTCTATCATGGTATATGCAAATGTTCTTGTTACTTGGAACCATGGCAATTTGATAAAAATTTGACACCATGGTAGAAACAATCAAGATACTTTGTTCATAAGGATAAAATATTACTTTGCTTCCTATGACCGAGTCCATTTTGAAAGATGATATTAATAGAGCTAATAAAGCAAAACAGAGAAAAATAAGAGGAAAACAGATTGTAAAAAGAATTTGAGCAACACATGAAGCCTTAATAAACCATCACGTTTAAATTAAATTGAAAAGTGCATGTTTACTTGCCACCAAATCGATATTGATGAGCTAGATTTTAGCAAATCTATTTGTTGCTTTTGTGTGCAAAGAGGCATTATTTTCATTCGAGGACGCGGTTTTTGCCCCCCCTTTCCCAACATTTTGGAGTTCCGACGTTTCCACAAGATGCCACCGGATTACCACCATTCGAGGGATTGAGCATCAAATTGACAACTGCATCATTACCCAAAGGCACCATACCGCACAATCCGAGGAGAAAGGGAGATTTTTTCAAGGAGAGCCGCAAAGGTTATATACGCCAATCCCTTAGTCCGTGTGTTCCTATTATTCTAGTGCCAAAAGGATGGTAACGATGTGTGTTGATTTGGAGGCATTAATAATATTATTCTATCGCCACCTTTCCTAGGCTAGATGATATGCTTGATGAATTGAGGGTTTACAATATTCTCCAAAGTTGAAGAGGGATACCATCAAATTGATGAAATTGGGAGATGAATGGAAAACAGCATTTAAAACCAAGTTTGGATTATATGATGGTTGTCATGCCTTTTGGGTTAACTAACACCAGTACTTTATGAGATTAATGAACAAGTTTTACGGTTTTATTGACGATTTGTGGTAGTCTATTTTGATGATAACATTTATAGCAAATTTGGAAGAACATTTGGAACATTTATGTTGTTTTTAATGCTCTCGTGATGCACGCAGAAGTTTGAGTACTTATGGGTCCCACACGGACCAATGAGAAAATTATGACCGCGTGAACATCGTCCATTCTATGGCCCTTGAAGTACTTCATTTTCTCGCATGCCCCGATTGCCCTAAAATTCTTGTCTATAGAGGAGATATCGCTTCCACATATATATTGACCGATGCCGTGAATGCCCTTTGTTCTTTTCACGCCGATGAGTTAAAAGATGCCATCCGCTAAAACAAGGAGAATAAGGCATATAGTCGCTAGATTTTCTTCAATTTACGCCAAATGAGATCGTCGATCATAGAGCATCTCTAGAAAGGTACGCTTGTCCTACCAGGGGGCTAATGTCTATAAGCAAATAATCTTTCAATTTCTCCAAAAGGAAGTGCCATGGGTCGTAAACTTGTTTGAAAACAGCGACGAATGATGTTCTTTGACTTTGTGGTCAAAAAGTCCTCTAAGGCTGAATTTGAGGGTACTCCGGCCTCTTGGCAAGCGAGTATATTTTGATTCACGCACGCCGCCAGCGCTTGAGTACTTATGATCCGGCACGACCATGACAAAATTATGACCGCTTTTAGTGAACATCTGTCCATTCTATGGCGCTCTTGAAAGTACTTCATTTTCTCGCAGTTTGCCTCGATTGTTCTGAAATTTTTGTCCTCTATAGAGGAGATGTCACATAAATATAGACCGATGCCAGAATGCTTTTGTTCTTGGCTTTCACGCCGCATGAGTTACAAAGATGCCATCCGCTAAAACCAAGAGAATAAGGCATATAGCCGCTGGATTTTCTTCAATTTACGCCAAATGAGATTGCCCGGATAGAGCATCTGAGAAAGGCACGCTTGTCCCTACCAGGGGGCTAATTTATACAACATAATCTCCTCGAATTTCCTTCAAAGGAGTGCCAATGATGAGCATCCCATCGCTCATCCCCATGTACACCCGACACTACTCTCAAAACCCCAAGAGGACTTATGATGAGGACATCAATACCATTGTTACATCCATGCCTCACTGCTATATAATACCGGACCAATTACTAGAGTCACAGACCAACCAAATTACTGTACTTTCGCTTTTGGTAATGATTCTAATGTTCATGAGAATATGATGTCGCTTAAATTGGATACATTTGTTTTGCTTACAAATGAAGGGCCTAGCTTGGAGAAGGATGAACATTGGAGCAAGAACAAGCATGGAGATGATGGCATGCAAAGGGGACAAGAATGGAGTTACAAGTGATGATTTCAGGACTTGAAGCCACCATAATGAGTGCATGAAGCCTTGGACGAAATATACAAGATGCCACTTCATAAATTTCACTGTGAGGCTATTCTAGGTGTCATTCACCTTATTATTGGGCCAGCCATGTAATTTCGAAATACTTAAGTATAGGCTATTTTAGAGTCCGATGTGGGAAACAAGAGATAGGGTTAGTTTTGGACCCCTCCACCAAGGCCACGAATTCAATTCCCCTCTTCCTCCATATATACAGCCTTAGGCACCGCTTAGACTTTGGTTTTTTAGATTAAAAGTTCATAGCTGCAATCTCGTGATACTTGCTTGTGTTCAACGACTGCATAAAGGCGCCACAGAACCCCACCTTGATCAATAAAGCTTTCATCTTATATTCGCAATATCCATTGCAATCTCAGTTTCTTGCTTGTTCTTCGCTTTGTCGCAGGAAATGCAGACCTCGTGGTCGTTGATCGTGTTCCCGCGGGTCAATAACCTCCTCGAGTTGGTTTAGCGATTGCTTAGGGCGCACGCCCCGCACGCTCGTGAGTCGGATCGCCAAAGTCGACTTCCACCGCGAAATCCACCATCTCATCAAAGACGGGACACCTTTGCCTCTATCAAGTGGTATCGATTTGTGTCGTCTGAGATTTTACCGTTTTCAGTTTAGATCGAGTCGTTTTCATACCTATAGTCCACGAAAGCAAAAAATTAGGGTTAGTTCATCCCATTCAACTAAGGTGTTGAACGGCGGTTATCGCCGTCATTGCCGTCTTAGCGCTAGTCTTTAGAGTTTCGGTTCCGTTTCACAAGTTGTCACGCCGCCATTGCCATATACCACCACCACATATTCACCGCCAATTCAATCCATATACGCCACCACATATCCGCCATCACGCCCATCCGAGTCCAATTCGCAACATATCCGCCACCAAATTGAGTTCCACCTTATCATATCGCCACCAGTCCGAAGTTCCACCAGACCATCTCCGCCAATTCGTCCGAAGTTCCACCAGACCATCTCCGCCACCAAATCCTAGTCCGAGGCCAAGAATTGTTGCATTGTTCGATTTTATCACGCGATGCTACTCGAAATGACAGCGAGGGACTCCCCAACTTCCCCAAATCAAAAGAAAAATAGTTCCGCTTCAAAAAAATTTGGCTAGGCAGTTTAGACCATTTGTAGATTCTTCCGAAAAAATTTGTTGCGGAGCAAAAAAAGAGGAAAAAAGTGAAACAAAAGGAAAAAAGAGAAAAATTCGAGTGTGCTTCCCCTTGTTTACACGCAGCGCGTGATTTTGTTAGTGTTCTAGGCTCGCTCTCTAGCACGGTCTAGCCTAGGACCAAAGATGACTGCCGCCGAGCGCTTATTCAACTTTGCATCTCTGAATTGATTATTGCTGACCTTTTGCTACCATATTATGCTTCTCCAGCTCCACATACATCACGCTGCATGCTTGATTCTCCTTGGTAATCGCTATATCCAAGCTTTGAGAGTTTTGACTACAACGGTAGCCATCACCACCTCACGCTGGGTAAGAACTGTAAGAATTTGAGATTTGCTTGATGGGTTTGTGATACACCACCACCACTTCTTAGTAGTTTGTAGGATCATATTCTTGTGTGTTTATTTGCTGCTAACCATGGTAGGATCACAAGCCGATGAGATCGATTGGAGAAGTCTTTAACAAACAAAGCTACATGATAAGTTTCAAGAAATGATGATGGACAGTGATGCTAAACAGATTTGACGAGGCCATGGAGAAGATAGATGGCATTGAGAAGACGTTGAAACAAAGCTTGATAGCAAGTTTGATGAATTGCTCGGCTTCCACAACCACCGCTGCTGCACTATCGACCTCAGAACGACAACAACCACGCCCTTCCGAATCAGATGGACGAGCTCAGGTTCCTATTGAGCCAGGAATTCTGGTGCCGCCATCGCTGTTGGTGCTTCTTTGGTCCTCGCCATCATTGCTGCTTCAGACCGAGGAAGATGATTATGGGAGATTACGAGGATGAGGTTGATCAACATCGAACTCACTGCAACCACCACACCAACCACCGTCGTCCACATGCAAATAATGGCAATGTTAGGGGCCCCTCAGTAAGATCATGACCATCTCCTAAACTGAAATTGAATATTCCACCATTTGAGGGTAGATATGTTCCCGATATATATCTTACTTGGGAGTTAGAAACCGAACAACGATTTACATGTTTACAATATCACGAGGAGAGACGTGTTCATTGTTTGTGCTTTCACTAGCTTTGCATGTGTTTGGTGGTCCAACATTGTAGATTATATCCTGCTCCAGCTACGGGCTGCTTTGAAACTGCTACATCATTGGGTTCCACCATATTATCAACGTGAATTACTTCAAAAATTGCAGCGCTTAAGACAAGGAAAAATTTGAGAAGAATATTATCGTGAATTACAAACTGGTTTGATTAGATGTGGTATTTTGAGGAGAATGCTATGCTTGCACGCTTTCTGGATTTAAAGAGAGATTCGACCATTCTAGACTATAAGGATTATAATAATATCACTGCTTATTCCATCTTGCTTGTAAAGCTGAACGTGAAGTGCAGTGGATCAGGCATTAGCGCGCATAACTTTTCTCGCAGGTCGCCTTCATCATGGACACCACGGCATCATCTACCACTGCACCATCACCTCCTTCAGTGCACCTCCAACCGTGATACAAGAAAGCGCACAACCACCACTATCCGCCAAGAGCACACCGCCGCCTGCATGAGCTCTTCTTCTTCCATGGCGCCAACAGGCACACAAGTGATATTATTTGTCGTCTGTAAGGGAAGAGGACATTTTAAGAGAGAATCTCAACGTGTGATGATTGCTACGAGGATGGTGGGTATGAGTCCTAGTGACTATGATGAGGAGACTTTGGCTTTATTACACATGAGGAACACGGTGGAGATGATTGATCATGAGACACACATGGTGCCAAGATGTCGACAGGTATGAATGTTTAGTTGCTCAACGTGTTTTGAGTGCAGTTACAAGTGAGCAAAATTAGAGGCATAATTTGTTCCATACAAAGGAGTTGTGAAGGAACGTCTATTCGTGTCATCATAGATGGAGGGAGCTGCAACACTAGCATGGAGATGGTGGAGAAGCTATCTCACCACAAGACCACATCCACATCCTTACTACATCCAATGGTTCAACAACAGCTGCAAGGTTAAGGTAACACGTACTGTTCTGTGCATTTTAGTATCTCTACATATGCTGATTATGTTGATTGTGATGTGGTACCTATGCAAGCATGTTCCTTGTTACTTGGTAGACCATGGCAATTTGATAAAAATTTGTACACCATGGTAGAAACAATCAGTATCTTGTTCATAAGGATAAAATATTACTTTGCTTCCTATGACTCCGAGGCCATTTTGAAAGATGATATTAATAGAGCTAATAAAGCAAAACAGGAGAAAATAAGAGTGAAAATCAGATTGTGGTAAGAATTTGAGCAACACATGAAATAATAAACCATCTACGTTGCTTCTGAAATTAAATTGAAAAGTGCATGTTTACTTGCCACCAAATCTGATATTGATGATAGATTTTAGCAAATCTATTTGCTATGCTTTGTGTGCAAAGAGGCATTATTTTCATTCGAGGACGTGCCTTCCTCTTTTCCCCTCATTGTCACTAACATTTTGCAGAGTTCACCGCCTTCCACAAGACGTACACCGATTACCACCTATTCGAGGGATTGAGCATCAAATTGACTTAATTCCGGTGCATCATTACCCTCCGCACCATACCGTACCAATCCGAGAGGAGACGAAGGAGATTATGCGTCAAGCATGGAGCTGCTCGACAAAGGTTATATACGCGAATCCCTTAGTCCTTGTGCTGTTCCTATTATTCTAGTGTAAAAAGGATGGTACGTCACGTATGTGTGTTGATTGTAGAGGCAATAATATTACTATTCGTTATCGCCACCCTATTCCTAGGCTAGATGATATGCTTGATGAATTGAGTGGCTCTACAATATTCTCCAAAGTTGATTTTAGTGGATACCATCAAATTCGTATGAAATTGGGAGATGAATGGAAACAGCATTTAAAACTAAGTTTGGATTATATGAGTGGTTAGTCATGCCTTTTGGGTTAACTAATGCACCTAGTACTTTCATGAGATTAATGAAGAAGTTTTACGTGCTTTCATTGGACGATTTGTTAGTCTATTTTGATGATATAATGATTTATAGCAAATCTTTGGAAGAACATTTGAACATTTACGGTTGTTTTTAATGCTCACGTGATGCACGCTTGTTTGGTAACCTTGGGAAGTGCACCTTTTGCAACCGATCGGATCTTTTCTTGGCTATGTTGTTACTCCACGGAATTGAAGTTGATAAAGCCAAGATTGAAGCTATTGAGAGTTGGCCGAGCCCAAAACGGTCACACAAGTGAGGAGTTTCTTGGCCTCGCTGGTTTCTATAGGCGCTTTGAGAGATTTCAGCACCATTGCTGCACCTCTCAACGAGCTTACAAAGAAGGATGGCCTTTTGTTTGGGGTACAAGAGAAGAAGCTTCACGGTATTGAAAGCTGTTGACACATGCCCTTTACTCCAACTTCCTGATTTTAATAAGACTTTTGAGCTTGAATTGATGCTAGTGGAATTGGATTAGGGGTGTTATTACAAGATGGCAAACCTGTTGATACTTTCCAAAAATTGAGTGGGCCTAGTCTGAATTACTCTACTTATGATAAAGAATTATATGCTCTTGTTCGGACTTTAGAAACATGGCAACATTATTTATGGCCCAAAGAATTTGTTATACATTCGATCATGAATCTTTGAAACATATTAAAAGTCAAGCTAAACTGAATCGAGACATGCTAAATGGGTTGAATTCATTGAGACTTTCCTTATGTCATTAAACACAAGAAGGGTAAAGAAAATGTTATTGTTGATGCATTGTCTCGCCGTATACTATGCTTTCACAACTTGACTTCAAAATATTTGGTTTGGAGACCATCAAAGATCAATATGCATGATGCTGATTTTAAAGATGTATTGCGAATTGTAAAGAAGGAAGAACATGGAACAAGTTTGTCGTTAATGATGGATTTGTGTCTGCGCTAACAAGCTATGAATTCCAGCTAGCTCCGTTCGCTTTTGTTGTTGCAGAGGCGATGGAGGAGGATTATGGGACACTTTGGTGGAAGAAGACGGAGGACGACTTGCTACACATTTCTTTTGGCCAAAGATGAGACGGGATGTTGAGCTTTATTGCTCACTGCACTACATGTCAAAAGCTAAGTCACGACTCAATCCTCATGGTTTATATATGCCTTCGCACTAGTGTTCCTTGGGAGGATATATCTATGGACTTTGTTTTAGGTTTCTAGAACAAAGAAGGGAGGGATAGCATATTTGTTGTCGGATAGATTCTCTAAATGGCACACTTTATACCATGTCATAAAAGCGATGATGCTGTCAATGTTGCTGATTTGTTCTTTCGTGAAATTATTCGCTTGCATGGTGTGCCAAATACTATTGTTTCAGATCGGATACTAAATTTCTTAGCCACTTTGGAGATGTTTGGGCTAAGTTGGGGACTAAACTGCTTTTTAGTACTACTTGTCACCCCAAACCGATGGATAAACTGAAGTAGTCAATAGAACATTGTCTACTATGCTTAGGGCTGTTCTAAAGAATAAGAAATGTGGGAGGAATGCTTGCCTCATATTGAATTTGCTTATAATCGCTCATTGCATTCTACTACTAAGATGTGCCTTTGGTTGTGTATGGTTTCCCCTGCACCTATTGATTTGTTGCTCTTCCATCTTCGGAGAAGGTTAATTTTGATGCTAAAGAACGTGAATTGATTTAAAAATGCATGAGTTAACTAAGGAAAACATTGAGCGATGAATGCTAAATATAAACTTGTGGAGATAAGGGTAGAAAAATGTTGTGTTTGCACCTGAGATCTTGTTTGGTTACATTTGCTAGGATAGATTTCATTTGCAAATCAAAGCTAATGCCACGTTGTCTGGTCCCTTTAAGGTGTTGGAGAAAGTAAATGATAATGCATATAAACTTGAGCTGCCTCGAGATTTTGGGGTTAGTCCCACTTTTAACATTGCAGATTTGAAGCCATATTTGGGTGAGGAAGATGAGCTTCCCGAGGACTCTCATTTCAAGAAGGAGGATGATGAGGACATCAATACCATTGTTACACCCACAGCCCCTCTGCTATACATACGGACCAATTACTAGAGTCACAAGACGCCAACTAAATTACTGTGTACTTTCGCTTGGTAATGATTCTAATGTTCATGAGAATATGATGTCGCTTAAATTGGATACATTTGTTTTGCTTACAAATGAAGGGCCTAGCTTGGAGAAGGATGAACATTGAGCAAGAACAAGCATGGAGATGATGGCATGCGCAAGGGGACAAGAATGGAGTTACAAGTGATGATTTCAGACTTTGAAGCCACCATAATGAGTGCATGAAGCCTTGGACGAAATATACAAGATGCCACTTCATAAATTTCGTCCAGAGGCTATTCTAGGTGCTCACACCTTATTATTGGGCCAGCCCATGTAATTTCGAAATACATTAGTATAGGCTATTTTAGAGTCCAGATGTGGGGAAACAAGAGATAGGGTTAGTTTCGGACCCTCCACCAAGGGCCACGAAATTCACCCTCTTCCTCCATATATACAGCCCTTAGGGCACCGCTTAGACTTTGGGTTTTGTTTAGATTAAAAGTTCGCCATAGCTGCAACTTCGCATTTCGCTTGTGTTCAACGACTGCATAAAGGCGCCACAGTAACCCCACCTTGATCAATAAATTTTTCATCTTATATTTGCAATATCCAGATTGCAATCTCAGCTTCTTGCTTGTTCTTCGCTTGCTCGCAGGAAATGCACTCGTGGTTAGGTTGATCGTGTTCGCGGGTCAATAACCTCTCGAGTTGGTTTAGCGACATTAGGCGCGACGCCCTCGACGTCAGAATGGATCGCAAAGTCGACTTCCACCAAAGCGAAATCCACCATCTCATCGAAAGACGGACACCTTGCCTCTATCATGGTATCTATTGCAAGCATGTTCTTGTTACTTGTCAGTCACCATGGCAATTTGATAAAATTCATGTACACCATGGTAGAAACAATCAAGATACTCTTGTTCATAGGATAAAATATTATCTTGCTTCCTATGACTCCGAGTCCATTTTGAAAGATGATATTAATAGAGCTAATAAAGCAAAACAGAGAAAAATAAGAGTGAAAATCAGATTAGTGGCAAAAAAATTGAGCAACACATGAAGCCCAATAATAAACCATTACTGCAAGTCAAATTAAATTGAAAAGTGCATGTTTACTGCCACCAAATCTGATATTGATGAGCTAGATTTTAGCAAATCTATTTGCTATGCTTTGTGCAAAGAGGCATTATTTTCATTCGAGATCGGTTTTCTTCCCCCACTAACATTTTGCAGAGTTCCCGACGCTTTTCCACAAGATGCCACGGATTACCACCTATTCGAGGGATCGAGCATCAAATTGATTATTCCACAAAACCCCCAAGAAAAAAAAATTAAGTGAGTTTTGGTACACAGGTTTGAAAGGTTTAGACTTTTTTTTTGCCTACCAGGAAAAAATTTGGGAAGAGTTAAATTAAAATTTTA
>JAHHZJ010007895.1:0-14805 GCA_021437245.1 Aegilops speltoides | reverse complement strand
GAACAAGGAGGTTTTGCTTGGTTCGCACTTCTCAAGATAACATTGAGTCTTCATTAGTGTCAACGATCACATCATCGGTACAACGTCTATCAGGGGGGAACAAACACCGGTAATTGAGAAAGAACACAATCAATGCAATGCTACAATATGATGCATGCTATGACATGGCAGTATGAATGTGTTTTGGGCTAATGCAACTACAACCAGATGGATTTGGGTCATATTGAGCCAAAGGTTCAACCCCAAATTCAAATTATGAATTCAAATAGTGCCTTATCATGTTTTGCACTAAACAGCAAGGTTAAGTTGCTTAAACATGCATGAAACCAGTGCAGATGGATAGATTAGATTTTTCTGATCATTTTTCATATATAATTTGTTTGATTTGGAACTACGGTTGAATTTATATGAATTTTAGAAGTTTAGGCAATTTTCTGGAATTTTCAGAATAAGATTAAATCCAGAAATTAGTTATTACGTCAGCCTGACGTCAGTGTGACGTCAGCAGGTCAACTGAACCGGTCCAGGTCAAACCTGTCAGTGACTAACTAACTAACTAACCTAGTTTAGTTAGCACTAACCTAGGTTAATCTAATTAAGTTTTAATCCTAAACTAGATTAATTATTTCAAGGCGGGCCCGCATGTCGCTGGGAGAGAGGAGAGTCAAACCGGCAAGGGGTCAACCCACGCCGTGAAAGGTCAAAGCCTGTTTGGCGTTTAGCCGCCGGCGAGGCCGACGCGGCGCTGCTTCGAAAACGCCTCAGTGGCACCGCTTGCGCGGAGCACATCTACGGATGTGACGCCGTCGCAGATCCAACCGTGTGGTGGCGCGCTTGCGGAGAGTGGCCGGAGTGGCCGGGCGACGAGCTTGGCGGCGGCTCGGTGCAGTGGGGTTGGGGCTGCGTCCGAAACGGGCGCGCCGAGGTTCCCCGGGAGGTTCTACGCGATGCGGGAGCGCGAGTCGACGCGACGCCCGGGACCAAAGGTCACCGAGCATCACCGCGACGAAGTGCGTGCGACGGCGCGTCCGGTGAGTGCGGTTGTTTACTTGGAGCACTGGCAGAGCTTAACGGAGAGGGGAGGAGGAGCAGGGGCTCACGGCGATGACGAGGGGACGCCGCGTGGTCGGGGTCGGTCCGGAGCCGATTTAATTTGACGAAGATGGGTCGGGCGGTCCCGAGGTTGAAGAAGGCATCGATGGCGGTTTTGCTGCCTCCCGAGGTCGCGGCGGCGCAAGGCGTCACGGCGCAGGGCTTCAGGTAGCTCAGGGGCGCAGCGAGAGGCGGTGGGGTGGCCGGGCATTACTGTAACGAACGGCGGCGACGAGCTGGCGGCCAAAGCAGGGTGGACGAGGGAGAGAGCAAGGGGGGAGAATGGTGGTCGCAGGGTCGGGCGGCGCCGAGGGTGGCTTAGAAGCGCCGCCACGCTTGTCCAGCGAGGCAGGCCAGGAGCTGCGTGGCCAGCCTCGGCAGACAAGCCCTGCGCTTCTGCCTCAGGCAGAGGAAGCAGGCTGTGCGAACGGCCACCTGATAGTGGGCCGGCGAAGGGCTGCCTGTGGAATTGCGCCAAGTGGCTGGTAAAATCTTCTTGCTTTTGTTTCCACTTTTATTTTCTCTTTATTTTATTTTACCAACGTTTTGAATTCAGAACAATTCAAACAATGCCAAAAACTCCTCTGAATATTTTTATTTTGCTAGATGGACCTTTCCAAAAGCTCATGAAATATTTCAGGGGTATTTGAAGTTATATTCTAATTATAAGAATATAATTCAAATTCAAATAGCTAATGATTTAAATTCAAATTCCCAAAATTAAGTCCATAAAAATGTTCAATATTTTTGGTTGGGACCAGAACCCTTGCCAAAATATCAAACATTTATTAAGGGCATTTTGGAAACAATGAATGAGATTTTAGGGTTTTTGCCCTTCTTTTATTTAATTTCTGAGGTTTCAACAATCCTCAATTCAAGTTTCAGAATGTAGACATGATGCAGGAGGCTCTCAAATGCAACTAATACAAGCAAAGTCTAGGGTTGTGACAACTCACCCCCACTAAACAAGAATCTCGCCCCGAGATTCAAGACGTGAGGTAAGAGGAAAGGGGGTCACAAAATTATTACAATCTTCACGATCCAAGTTGCACCTCAAATGAACGTTGATTCGATCACCCTCATTGTCTCGAAGTCTTGCTCTGAGAACTACATCCAACACGACGATGAGAAGAAGGAAAGGATCTTGGAGGAATCGATCTTCTTGAGGTTCGAGCAACTTAGGATCACCTCAAGGATCACAAGATCAACTCACAGAATGAGGCGTAGAAATATCTCTCGAGCTGAGAGGCAAGACATGCTTCAGAAGGATGTAAGACATAATTTGACGAGGTTTCAGAGAAGCGAGGAACAATTACTATGATCCCATAACGGGCACCTTGGGAGAGGTGACTTGTAGAAATATCTCTTAAGTGGCAAAAGAATTACATTTGATTCAAAGATCATTGAAACTCTTATACCAGCTTAGGGCAACTCATAGTACACTCAGTTGAAGGGGTCCGAGAGAATGACATTCTCGGGCCGAATGGATGATGTGGATTACCTTGTTGAAAACAACACAAGGGATGATTTTAGTAGCTAAGGAAGCTCAGTAGAGAGAGTGAATTCTCGTTGAATGGTTATAGCATAACCGAGGGAATTGAGAGCAATCCCGGTTAGTAACTACGATAATACATAGTGCTTGTGCGTGCTCTCAAGAACTTGAGCATTTCCATATTCTTCAAGGTTTTACCAATATCCGTGTCAAGGATCCTGGCAACACAACATACTACCATGATGAATAATGACGGATGATGCAGATGCAAAGGAAGATAACACTTTCTCAGATTTCACCTTAGCGAGACCAAGGAGACAAAATCTGGATGATCGACCGAGAGACATTTAGCACTCCGCTTCTAATGTTCTCCTTGATGTACCAGTATTATCCCATTCATAGATATGGTATGATATCTAGAACATCGTAACAGTCGGACTTCGAGCACAAAAATCATAAGGCACACAAATAGGGAATAATTCCTACGAAGTCCTAATGGGAGGTGGCCAACTTCTTCAATCAAGATAATCGCAATAACAGGTCTTCCTACGTGGGTGTCAGCACACGACATCCACCTACCGGTTGCTGCAGAGAGTCCAAGATTATAATTTTGGGAAATGTTCCAACCATCATATCCAGCCTCGAGATTCAGATCTGGTTGGTGTCGAATAATCTAGACTCATCGAAGTCTAGAAAGAAAAATGAAAGTTTGCAACACAAACCGACGAGAAGATCGCTATAGATTCTCGAAAATGAACTACGATAGCAAGCTCCAAAACATGAGCTGGTTCTGCACAAACCTATGAACACGCTGTCCAAGACAAGCATGACCACATAGTAGTCTTGTAATAAACACTACCGAAGTTCTGGTGGGGAACCATCGCCGAGGATAACGTAAATCTTGTACAACCGTCTCGTACCTTCTTCGGACTAGCACTTAGAGCTTATTAACCTTGAACAAGTCAATCAGTGGCTTGGTGTGCTAGGAACTCATATGGAGTGGAGGTAATTAATCTACCAAACCATAGAATACTTCGTACGTATGCATGACTGATTTGGGATGATTCCAAAAGAAGTAACATTGACTTTCTCGAATTCACGGCGGCAACTTGCATCAAGTACCGTGAGTTAGAGGAAGTCACCTCTTACATCCGAACATATGCTTCATGAGCTAGCATGAGCAAATGCTTTAGAAAGTTTCCAATACTAGCTTGATGTTCAACAAGATTATGGAGAGGGTAAGGATGTTGTCGATGGGCTCAACAACAATTCATCCAAACTCCCATGGAGATGGAATTCCATAACTATGTGAACAAGGTGGTAGTATTGGTCAGACCCAAAAGATATAATGGTGTATGCTCGAGGAAAATCCACGAGTAAGACAACATTACGAACATCGTTGATTCTGATTTGATTTGATGATAGCCCACACTTAAATCAAAGTTTTTGGCAAGACAATAGCTCCAGCAACTGGTCTCAAGGATCAATTGATGAAGATATCATCTTTCTTCAACACACACGTAAAGATATCCCTTAAAATGAACTAAGCCGTGCAATCTTTTATCTTCCAACTTCCAAGTTGTTGTGAAGCTTAACCAACTAGCTCGTGGGTATCCCACATGATTCTGGAGAAGGGTGGTTTACAAGAAACCAACTTGATCACGAGCTCAACATAGCGGTCAGTGACATCCGGTGATACTCCGGAAGACAATCGGAGAATCACTTAACCATGCCGATATGTTACTAAGCTCGAGAACAATCTTGCTTTTCAGGGCAAGACGATATGACCAGAAGAGCGAGGAATTGGCACAATCCCAACTCATTGATCGAGGAGTGCACCAGAAATAAGGACTAGGTAGCACGATCAATCTTAGGATGATGATTTAACAACCAATATGCTAAGAATGAGGTTATTGTCCATTTAACTACCAAGCAACGGAGTTGCTAGCAGTATTGATTTCACACACCACGATTCACTTGTCGGCATTCCGGTTACAATAACACGGAAACCGAGGAATGAACAATGATGGCGAGAAGTATCACTACGTCACGGTTTCATGAGAGATGGTGCAATCCTCATGACAGTCCTGACATAAAGAGGGCAATACTTCAGGGTAGAGCAGAACAGAAACTGGATTAGCATTTTGATCTGTGAAGTACAATTGCTTTGACCCAATCCTAGATATGGATGAGGTACTGAAGTTTGTTTCTCCTAGTCATCCTGAATAGAATGGCTTGACGGACCACAAGAATAATAGGCACCGATGAACGAATGCACACATACTCTTGACTATCAAATGATAGACGGGGTCAGAAGACAACTAAGAGGGACAACTCAAAGGAACATATGATTTTCTGAGTTGTGGATGCATAGATTAGTATGTCGAGCAAAGCTCAACATTTCTTCCGGATAACCCATGCGTAAAGGTAGAATGGCAGAGTCACAACATAGAATCGATAATTCATCGAGAGCACTTTTGTTGTGATCTTTTGGTTCAACGAGGAACTGCTGCCATAAGCGCTCATGGTATTTGGTAGAATGATATACCACGGGCTTGAGGACTATCGCAAGGGTTACTAATAACCTAAAGGAACGAGCAAACACTATCAACATGAATTGAGTAGGGTGAATATCGAAGTTCAAAACCCGAGAGTAGAATACCTACTACTAAATGGCATCACGGGATGCTTTTGAGAATGAAGGCCGTAATCATCACACCGGAACACAAATCATGGCTAGATTACTAGATGATCCCTAAGACACCTAGGGTCATAATAATAATTTAATATATATGTCGAGGCAATAGAATACCTCAACTCAGCATTTAGTGTGATTAAACTGCTCAAGGAATATCAAAACCAGAGGGAAAGGATTTGCAAGTGCATCGCACTATTTGGAAACCCGATAACTTTGACAAAGATAACGGTGTAAATGCTCAAAAGACTGGAGACATGCTACAAAAATGGTGGCATAGCCACTCCAAAGCACAATATCAAGTTTTCAAGATCAACAGTTATGAACATACGGAGGTAGTAAAACTAAACTGAGATGTAAAACCAACAATCTCACAAGTCCATGGGTTAGTAACACGTCATCCTGATAGATAGATGAGAAAGCCTAGTTCTTAATCCCCGTAGAAGAGAAGAGGATGACTCAGATCAGAAGGCCATGAGGTATAAGGAGTAAAAGAGCCTTACGTTCCAACCCACAATCAATTCCCCTACATATAAATAAAGCATTTCTAGACTCAACTTCGACCAATTTGGCTTGGTAATCCTGACAGCAATAAGCTCGATACCAAACTGTCAGGACCTCGACTCAATGTCACATCGATCTAGCCTGTAACACCTCATATCACTTTGCGCCTCACGCGACGGTATCCCCACGGTGTCGCCATTTTGCTCGGGACCGCTTGGCGCTTTTGGCACACGATATGATAGTGTCGCTAGTATCCATATGAAAAGGAGCCCGGCTGACATGGCTAGTCGTGAAACCCAAAGTGGCACAAGACTTTACAGGACAGGCATCCATGACCCAGATCGAACGTAACGGTCATCAATGAGTAAGTTCCGCCATAGCACTGGGCTAGCAAGATTCGTGAACCGGCTAAAGCGGGCTAACAGGACTCAGACTAACGCTGTGACATTTCAAGGGAGGTATACACAGGAACGAAGAAGGACACATGTCACACAGCCTGGTGTTCCTGAGCAAGAGTAAGCTACCATGGCTCGTGGAACACTAGGAGACATTTCCGTAAGAGAGGCTACTAAAGATAAACAACTAGATAGTCAGATCCCACACATACCAAGCATTTCAATAACATACACACAATATGCTCGATATGTGCAAATACAACATGGCATCACAACATGACTCTACGACTCAAGTATTTATTCAATAGGCTCCGAGGAGCGAGATATTACAAGCAGGGGTCTCATGACCCAACATTCAGAGCATACAAGTCAAAACACAAGCGGAAGCTATCATGTCTGAGTACAGGCATCTATAAATGGAAAAGGCTGTAAAGCCTGACTATCTACCAGATCCTGCCGAGGGCACAAGATCGTAGCTGAGGTATCAAGCTAAACGTCGAAGTCCACGTGGAAACTACTAGCGAGACTGAAGTCTCTCTGCAAAAACATAAAATAGGCAAACGTGAGTACAAATGTACCCAACAAGACTTACATCGTAACTAACTACATATGCATCATTATCAATAAAGGGATGGTGGGGTTTAACCGCAAAGAAGCCAGCTTTGACTCGTGGCTATCCTAAACCACGATCGCAAGTAACTCTTTGAGGTGGCTTACACGCAGTCCACATATTCATCATATCAATACACCACTATGGATCCGCACCCGCCTCCCTACGAAAGCACGCCATCCATAGCACTCACGCTATCTTGTGCATTTTAGAGTATCCACTTCACCGTTCTATGAACTGTTATAGGCAACCCAGAAGTCCTTTATCATGACACGGCTATTCAATAGATCATATTAACCCTCAGGGTGTACTTTCATACATGTTTCACCACTTAGCGCTCAAGACACCGACATGTGCTCTGCAGACTTCTGAGTTAAAACCGACGTGGGTGTAGACCACGACCTACCTAGACACTCAAGTCTCTAGTCCGTGTTTTATCGCCTATTTGGGTTCCATCCATGAGGAGTTCCTGCCAAGTTTCGCCACAGCCCCAAACGATGTGAACAGGTTCCCGAGATACCAAACGGCATCCCAGACACCGTGCACACGATCTCACCGTGATCACAGCCCCACCCTTTACGGCCAGCTGGTCCACGGCCTCCAAAGAGGCTACAAACACTGTAAACTACTTGCAACTCCCGGACAGAGGACTAGGGTGAATAAGAAGTCGAGCGGGTCATATTTCAGGCCCAATGTATGGTAGTAGCTGAATCATGGATCACAAACATGTAACCTGGTTCCTAAGGACGGCTTTAATGAGACAACCCACCATGTACTCCTACATGGCCTCTCACCGATACCTTTTACCAAATCGTGTTCACACACTTAGCTCACACACAATAGAACATGTTCACACACTCCGATTCATCCTCGGCGAATCGACCGACTCAACTCTAAGCAAGAGTAGGTGCATGACAAACAAGCATGTATGAGTAGGCACAACAGGCTCAAACAGCCCTACTCATGCTAGTGGGTTTCATCTATTTACTGTGGAATGACAGGTCATGCAATGGATAAGGGGTTCAGCTACCGCAGCAAGTAACAAATGATTCGTTGTTGTCCTAATGCAGTAAAAGAGAGCAGGAGCGAGAGAGTGGGATTGTATCGGAATGAACAAGGAGGTTTTGCTTGCCTGGCACTTCTGAAGATAACATTGAGTCTTCATTAGTGTCAACGATCACATCGTCGGTACAACGTCTATCGGGGGAACAAACACCGGTAATTGAGAAAGAACACAATCAATGCAATGCTACAATATGATGCATGCTATGACATGGCAGTATGAATGTGTTTTGGGCTAATGCAACTACAACCAGATGGATTTGGGTCATATTGAGCCAAAGGTTCAACCCCAAATTCAAATTATGAATTCAAATAGTGCCTTATCATGTTTTGCACTAAACAGCAAGGTTGTTGCTTAAACATGCATGAAACCAAAGTAGAGATGGATAGATTAGATTTTTCTGATCATTTTCATATATAATTTGTTTGATTTGGAACCACGGTTGAATTTATATGAATTTTAGAAGTTTAGGCAATTTTCTGGAATTTTCAGAATAAGATTAAATCCAGAAATTAGTTATTACGCCACCGACGCCGCAGGACGTCACAGGTCAATCAACCGGTCCAGTCAAACCGACCAGTGGGGTCCACTGGTCAAGGATTAATTAACTAACCTAGTTTAGTTAGCACTAACCCAGGTTAATCTAATTAAGTTTTAATCCTAAACTAGATTAATTATTTCCGGCGGGCCCGCATGTCGCGGGAGAGAGGGAGAGTCAAACCGGCAAAGGGGGTCAACCCACGCCGGTCAAAGGTCAAAGCTCGCGGCGCGTTAGCCGCCGGGCGAGACAGCGCGCCGCTGCTGAAAAAACGCCTACGGCACCGCTTACGCTGGAGCACATCTACGGATGCGACGCCGTCCGCATCCAACAGTGGTGGTGGCGGCCGAGAGTGGCCGAGTGGCGCCGCGACGAAGCTTACGGCGGCCAAGCTCGGTCTAAAGTGGGTTGGGGCTGCGGTAAACGGGCGCGGGCGAGGTGCCCCGGAGGTTATACGCTGGCGCGGGAGCGTGTGACGCGACGCCGGGACCTGTAAGGTCACCGAGCATCACCGCGACAGTGCGGGCGACGGGCGGCCCGGTGAGTGCGTGGTTGCTACAGAGCACGGCAGAGCTGAACGGAGGGGGAGGAGGAGCAGGGGTCACGGCGATGATTTAGGGACGCCGGCGAGGTCGGGACGGTCCGGAGCCGACGAATTGACGAAAGATGGCCGGGCGGTCCCGAGGTTGAAGAAGGCATCGATGGCGGTTTTGATGGCTCTCCGAGGTCGCGCAAGCTTTGGCGCGGCGGCTCACACGCGCGTGGGGCGGAGCTCGTGGGGCGCAGGAGGCGGGGTGGCCGGGTGGCCACGGGCGGTAACGAACAGCGGCGACGAAGCGCCGGCCAAAGCGGGGTGGACGAGGGAGAGAGCAAGGGGGAGAATGGAGGTCCACAGGGTCGGGCGGCGCCGAGGGTGGCTTGAGGCGCCGCCACGCTGTCTGTGCGAGGCAAAGGGCTGTGGAGCTGCGTGGCGAGCCTGTGCAGCACGGGTGCGCCTCTCCGCTTGCCTCGCGAGAGGAAGCAGTGGTGGGCACGGGCTAGCATAAAGGCTGGCCAAGAGCTGGCTGCTGTGGCTGCGCTGTAAGGGGCTGCAAAATCTTCTGCCTGCTTTTATTTCTTCCTGCTTTGTTTTCTTTTTTATTTTATTTTGCCACCTGCTTTGAATTCGAAACAATTCAAACAATGCCAAAACCTCTCAATATTTTTATTTTGCTAGATGGACTTTTCCAAAAGCTCATGAAATATTTGGGGGTATTTAGTTATATTCTAATTATAAGAATATAATTCAAATTCAAATAGCTAACGATTTAAATTCAAATTCCCAAAATTAAGTCCATAAAAATGTTCAATATTTTGGTTGGGACCGTAACCCTGCCAAAATATCAAACATTTATTAAGGGCATTTTGGAAACAATGAATGAGATTTTAGGGTTTTTGCCCTTCTTTTATTTAATTTCTGAGGTTTCAACAATCCTCAATTCAAGTTTCAGAATGTAGACATGATGCAGGAGGCTCTCAAATGCAACTAATACAAGCAAAGTCTAGGGTTGTGACAACGGGGCTTTTAAGATCTGGAGGCAAAAAAATTCAAAAAAAAAATTATTTGAAATACTTGCACACAAACCCGGAGAAAGTGTTCCGGGAAATCTCGGCCCAAAAAAGGACTTTAGTAATTCTAAAAGGGACTACAAGATGAAAAACAATAGTTTTGGCAGTTAAAGTTTGAGATTCGATGGTGCCGAGATCCATTTGGTCATCGTAGTTATGAGCTGCACCCATGTCTAGCTAGAATAGTGTGTCGTGCTCAAAGCTAGAGAAGAAACGGGAACAAGTTTGATGAAAATTATCATACCGAGGGAATTCACTCAAAACTAATAAGAATGATAACGGCTCCAACCGGAGCGGTTTAGAAAACTACCGAAGACTCTAGGTAATAAAGATGGAATGACTTCTAATTTTAGGTCCGTATGGTTTGAAATACTTGCACACAAATCGCACCTAAAGCGCTCTCTCGAAATCTCGCCCAAAAAAGGACGCTTAGTAATTCTAAATGGGACTACAGTGATGAAAAACAATAGTTTTGGCGCTTAAAGTTTGAGATCTCGATGGTGCCAGAGATCCGCTTGGTCATCAGGTGTTACGAGCCACAACCATGTCTAGCTAGAATAGTGTCAAAGCCTGGCAAGAGAAGAAACAGGAATAAACTGATGATAGAATTATCATACCGAGGCAATTCACTAAGAACTAACAAAAATCCTCAAAATCCTCAAGAAACATTTTCAAAATCCTCAAAAGCCTAACAGTAAAAAAAGTTACGGGCTTTTAAGATCCTCGAGGCAAAGAAATTCAAAAAAATTATTTGAAATACTTGCACACAAACCCGAGAAAGTGTTCCGGAAATCTCGCCCAAAAAGGACTTTAGTAATTCTAAAAGGGACTACAAGATGAAAAACAATAGTTTTGGCAGTTAAAGTTTGGGATTCGATGGTGCCGAGATCCATTTGGTCATCAGTGTTACGAGCTGCACTCCATGTCTAGCTAGAATAGTGTGTCGTCGCTCAAAGCTAGAGAAGAAACGGAACAAGTTGATGAAAATTATCATACCGAGGAATTCACCAAAACTAACAAGAATGATAACGTGTTCGACCGAGCGGTTTAGAAAACTACTAGAAGACTCTAGGGAATAAAGATAGAATGACTTAATTTTAGATCCGTATGGTTTGAAATACTTGCACACAAACCGCATTTAAAGCGTTCTCGAAATCTCGCCCAAAAAGGACGCTTAGTAATTCTAAATGGACTACAGGATGAAAACAATAGTTTTGACAGCTAAAGTTTGAGATTCGATGGTGCCGAGATCCGCTTTGTCATCAGTGTTACGAGCCACAACCATGTTCAGCTAGAATAGTGTGTCGCCCTGTGCAAGAGAAGAAACAGGAATAAACTGATGATAGAATTATCATACCGAGGCAATTCACTCGTAACTAACAGAAAATCCTCAAAATTCCTAGTTAAACGCTTTCAAAATCCTCAAAAGCCTAATGTAAAAAGTTACGGGCTTTAAAATCGAGGCAAAAAATTCCAAAAAAATTATTTGAAATATTTGCACACAAACCCGAGAAAGTGTTCCGGAAATCTCATCCAAAAAGGACTTTAGTAATTTAAAAGTGTCAGACCTCGACTCAATGTCACATCGATCTAGCATGTACTTCTTCACACACACTCACCACTTACCGCCGCATACACGACATGTACTGCAACCTTCAAGCGAAGTCTAACGGGTGTCGGCCACGGTCTACCTAAACACTCCAAACCTAGTCCAGTGTTTATCGCCATTTGGGTTCCATCTATAAGGGTTCCGTCAAGTTTCGCCACAGCCCCAAACGATGTGAAGAGGGTTCCCGAGATACCAAATGGGCGCCTGCACACCGTAACACGTGGCCTACCCAGATCACAGCCCACACCTTACGGCCATCGCCAAGCACGCCTCCAAAAGATACTACAAACACCGTAAACTACTTGCAACCCCGGACAGAGGACAAGGTGATTACATAAGCCGAGAGGGTCCATTGGTTTCGGGCCCAATAATGCGTGGTAGTAGCTGAATCATGGATCACAAACACGTAACTCAGTTCCTCGAGGACGGCTGTAATGAGACAACCCACCATGTACTCCTACATGGCCTCTCACCGCTACCTTTTACCAAATCGTGTTCACACATTTAGCTCACACACAAGAGGACATGTTCACACACCCGATTCATCCTCGGCGAATCAGACCACCAACTCTAAGCAGTAGCAGTGCATGACAAACAAGCATGTATGAGTAGGCACAACAGGCTCAAACAACTCCTACTCATGCTAGTGGGTTTCATCTATTTACCGTGGAATGACAGTCATGCAAAGGATAAAGGGTTCAGCTACCGCAGCAAGTAACAAATGATTCGTTGTTGTCCTAATGCACTAAAAGAGAGCAGGAGCGAGAGTGGGATTATATCGAATGAACAAGGGTTTTTGTTTGCCCGCACTTCTGAAGATATTATAGTTCTTCATCGGTGTCATCGAACTCATCGTCGGAACCACGTCTATCGAGAGGGGACAATTACCGGCAAATAAAGAGGGACACAATCAATGCAATGCCACAAATATGATGCATGATAATGTCATGGCAATATGCTGTTGATTGAGATAATGCAACTAGCATCCATATTAAATGAAGTTGGTTTGAACCCTAGATTCAAATTCAAACTCCATATGTAGATATTTATATGCCATTTATATGATTTAAAGTAAACAGCAGCTATAAGTTGTTCTAACATGCATGAAAATGGTACAGATGGATAGATTGGATTTTTCTGATCATTTTCATATATAATTTGTTTCATTTGAAGCTACGTTGAATTTCTATGAATTTTAGAAGTTTTAGCTATTTTCCTAAATTTCCTGAATTATTTTAAATCCAGAAAATAGCTATCGCACAAGATTAGGTCATGCGTCGACCTTCACAGAGTCAACAGGCTGCTCGGTCAAACCTGACCAGTGGGGGTCCACACGCCGCGACACGCTTAACCAACAGGTTAAATAAAAATAAACTAAACCTAATCTAGTTTAGTTAAGGCTCGGCCCACATGTCGCTGATCACCTAACTAATCTGTTAATTACCGCCAATTAACCTATCGCTAATTCGCAGGCCCGGCCCACATCGCCAAGAGTTAACGGGTCAAACCCTAGTCAGTAGGGTCAATCCCCGCCGTTAGAGTCACGGGCGAAGCGCGACGCGGGCGGCGAAGTGAGTTTTCTGCTTTCGCCACCAAATGGGACGCGAAGGCATCAACATGGAGCCGGGACCAGCCGGTTCTTGATGGAGTCGGCTGGGGCCGTGGTTGCCGGAGTTACGCCGGGCGACGACCCAGGCGGTCGCCGAGTTCGACGAGGTCGGCCCGAAGCCTAGGGGTTTTGGCGAGGCTGCATGAAGGTGCTACGCAGCATGGGTCAGGCGAAAGCGGTGGAGACGATGACGCGTTTTAATCGATCCAACGGGCTGTGGCCATGACGGCGACGAAGCGTGGCGGCGGCGCGGTGCGCCGAGCCTGCGGTTGTTGCTGTGGTGCTCGGAGCGAACGGAAAGGGGGGAGGAGGAAGAGGAGCTCACTGGCTGGTCGGAGTTGGTCTCAACGAGCCTGGGAGGCGAGACGGCGCAATCGACGGCGGGCGGTCCTCGTGGTCGAGGAGGGAACGGCTGGAGCTAGCGGATCCAGGCTTCCGGCGCGCTTCGTCTGGGTGAGGATGAAGAGGGAGGCGAGGCGGAGCTTCCCGAGGCGCTGGGTGGCGTGGGAGTGGTCGGGTCATAAGCATCAAAGGCGGGCGCATGACAAGCCGCCATGAGAGGGAGAGAGACCAGAGGAGGAGAGAGCTCGAGAGAGGCAGGAGGCGCTGCGGCATCTCCTGTGGCGCCTGGAAGAGTCAAGGCCGTGGAAGCAGAGCCGAGCACAAGGCTGCCACTATGCTCCCCGCCACCGGGCGCCGGGAGGAAGACGACAGAGGTGGCGGCGGGCTGGGCCGGGCTAGGTGGGCCACTGGGCCGGCCAAGGGACAGTAGGCTACAGCAGGTTTTCGCCTGCTTTATTTTCTGTTCTCGCTTTATTATTCTCAGAATTTAGGCTTTATTAAAATACTTAGGAATCTTTAAAATCCTAAAAAATAATCAGAGGCTCTATTTAGATTATTTCAACAGCCTACACTTATTTTCAGAATTATTTGGGCATTTGGAATATTTTATAGCATTTAAATGCCCAAATGCAAATAGAGTATGATTTAATTCATTTGGTGCTAGGGTTTAAACAATCCCCATTTCAAGTTTCATGAAATTAAACATGATGCAACACTCTAATGCATGCACTAGGCATTGTCAGAACTAGGGATGTGACAAAAAGGGACTACAAGATGAAAAACAATAGTTTTGGCAGTTAAAGTTTGAGATTCGATGGTGCCGTAGATCCATTTGGTCATCAGGTGTTACGAGCCGCACCCATGTCTAGCTAGAATAGTGTGTCGTGCTCAAAGCAGAGAAGAAACGGGAACAAGCTGATGAAAATTATCATACCGAGGGAATTCACCAAAACTAACAAGAATGATAACGTGTTCAATCGAGCGGTTTAGAAAACTACCGGAAGACTCTAGGGAATAAAGATGGAATGACTTCAAATTTTAGGTCCGTATGGTTTGAAATACTTCCACACAAACCGCATGAAAGCTGCTCCTAGAAATCTCGCCCAAAAAGGACGTTTAGTAATTCTAAATGGGACTACAGGATGAAAACAATAGTTTTGGCGCTAAATTTTGAGATTCGATGGTGCCGAGATCCGCTTGGTCATCAGTGTTACGAGCCACAACCATGTCTAGCTAGAATAGTGTGTC
>JAHHZJ010007893.1:0-13311 GCA_021437245.1 Aegilops speltoides | reverse complement strand
CAAGACTAGCACATCTTTGCCTTTCTTCTTCCGTTTTTTTTTTTTTGCGGGCAGCATCCTCGCCCCGATCCTCCTCGCCTCAATTCTCCCGGAGTTTCTCCTTCTCAAAGACATGCACACTTGTCGCCAGGATAGCTCACGACGTTTCGATCTTGCAATCGCCATCTCTCCCGGATATCCGGGTTTCGGACGTTTCATGGAACGCCGATGACCGGGGTGGACGCTCGATGTTTCAACGGCTGAATCCCAATGTACTTTAGGGCTTCCTTCCTTCGGGCCAGCAGATGAAGATCGCTTCCATGAGGCTTGTGGCCAGAAGGCGCCGAAAACCGATGGCACAGATCGCCCAGAGGATATGGAGTTGTCCGCAAGTGCATGAGCCAGACCCATTGGGCTTGAGCACCAGCGGAAGTACTTGGCAAGGATCTTGTCGCCGCCCCTAAGCTTGCACCCGGATGGTGTAGATGCCGAGGAACTCCGACGGATGAACTTTGGCGAGTCCGCCGAGGCCGAGAACTAATGGTGGCCTCCATTCATCGATCTTGTCCGACGTTGAGGGTAATCCAGAGCGTTGAGTCGCCAAAGCTTCTTCCGTTTTGGGTGGCGGTGGCAACGGTGCGAGGAGCGGATATGTCACTTTAACCACGAGAAAGCAGATCCCATCCGGCGACCGGGTTTCCGTCAAGATGTTGGCGCCCATTCTTGAGCATCCCGAGATCCACTAGCTCGATCTCGTCCAACAATGTATGGTACCGCGAAAACCATGACCCGCTCGACTCCCCGAGATGGGCGGGCTGACGGACGCCGAGGTTTGCGAGCCTTGTCCTGACCTGGGCAGAGCGGAGCCCCCCAACGCCTGCTTTCCGAGGTTTACCCCACCACCCGCTTGTTCGGTGGGGGATCGACGGACAGCAGCCACCTCCAAAGCCTTCTGGCATGTCGATGAAGATGATGAAGATCTAACTCGCGGAACACCGATCGTTCACACAACCTTGACCCTCCCGGGCGCGCCAAAGAATGGGGAACAACACCTATGGGACGGGCGGACCGGCCCCTTTGTGTTCCAAGGAGGCGGAGATCGCACGAAGAGATATCGAGGCGGAGACACGAGCGATTTACCCCACCCTCCGAGAGATAATACTCCTACCGTTGCTTTGTGGTTTGTATTGTGTTCTTGCTCGAGCGCTGAATGCACAAGACACTCTAGCGCTAACAACCGAGCGTGAGCGATTCTCGTTTCGAGCCCCTCTACGCTGGATGGGCCTTTTATATGCTCAAGGGGTCACCGGGTGGCAACGAAAGGGTAAAACCGAAAGGAATTGCGTTGGTATACCTACTTGTAAAAGGTATCATACCTAACCCCGACGGCAGGGACAAAGGCATTAAATGCCCGCCTGGTCGCCCAAACAAAGGAAAAGGGACCGCTGTGGGCGCCACCGCCCGATGGCAATGTTGTCGCTGTTGCCACCCGCACCGCTGCCATTTCTTGCCACGCTACCAAAAGGTCCCGTACACGCGATGGATGCCCGGAGGCGGGTATAGAGTGGTGGCGCCGCTTTGTCAGGTCTTGTCGTGCCCAAGCTTGTTTTCATCGGCCTTGCCGACGAAAGGCCGCGCAAGTTTCTTGAGATGCCTTGTTTTTTCCCCAAGGCTCTTCCGGGCCTTGTTCCCCGACTTGAACACTTTGTTCGAATGGCTCCAAAGGAACCACGAGGACCTTGGGGTCACCCCAAGCCTTGTCGCGGGCGCCATCCGCTCAGGCACAAGTTCGGATACGAGGGTACCTTTACCTAGAAATCGGGACAATGCGGCTAACATCATCAAAGGCTTAACTTCTCCATATCCGCTCTAGCAAAGACATGATCAATATCAACTAAAGGTGACTCCTCAATATCAAAAGCAACGAATCTGCAGCTCTGGCTCATCCATGGAAGCATCATCACAATGCAAAACTAATCCCCAACACTAGTATCCAGATGATCATAAGCGTGTGTCGACTAGAATGGTGTCATCATCGTCAAATATAATCCATGCAAGCTCAACCTTGTCACACTGAGATAGAGGCTCATGCTTTTGTGTAAGAATTGGTGGTTGAGGTGTAGTGATTTGTTGCAAGCAAACCAATGAATCAGACGTGGGCTTCTTATTGTACCACTGAAATTGGTGGAAAGCTATGCTCTCGATCAGCAGAAAAGCTTCATCAAGTGTCTTGTTTGTAATAGTTCCACCCGCTGCCATATCGACGTAAGCTCGAGTGTCTGAAGTCAATCCTCTATAGAATATCTGCAGCTCTAACCATCTCTCGAGCCCATGATTAGGACATCTCCTGAATAAGGCTTTGTATCTCTCCCAAGCATCATACAAGCTCTCGCCTTCACGCTGAACAAAATTGAAGATCTCATCTCGAATTGCGGACTGCTTGTGTAGTGGGAAATATTTATCCAAGAAAGCTCGCGATATCTCATTCCAACTGTATGACCTTGATGGCAAGGATCGATACCAAGCACGAGCATCATCGCGGAGGGAGAATGTGAACAACCTGCACATGTTTGCATCTTGAGGAACTCCATGGTACTTGATAGTTCAGAATACTCCATGACTCGGTGTAAGTGCTCATAGGGATCCTCATGAGCGATCGTCCAAACTTGTTGTTGAACCAAAGCAATAAGACCAGGCTTCATCTCAAAATTCTCTACCTCAATAGTTGGCCAAACCGGTCCTGTGATATAACATTGACTACTTGGCATCCAAAGATCACGAAGCAATGCCATATCTTAACCAAGTGTAACTATAGAACAACCTGCAAAGATTTATGATTCCCTACACACACTCATAAACAGTAAACACTACTCAAAAGGTTAGCATCCTAATAAGCCGAAGCAACAATGGGGGAAAATAGAAGAAAAACACTAAAGATGAAATACACGACGAATTGAACAAGGAACTAAAGTAAACCTAGTCTATAGCCTAACACAATCGCTTGACGCTAGTCCCCGGCAACGGCGCCAAAATGATCAATTGTAGGTGCAGTGGGGTTTTACACCCAAACGCTGAAGTGTCGTGTTCTCCACGAGGGACTAGGTGACGGCGACTATGCTCGGCTAAAGCTAGATCGAGCTTTAAATGGTTTTTGATATTGCAAGACAAAAGAAAATAAAGCAAGTTTTCCCACTTAAAGTAGGACAAGATCATCTACCACTTACTACACAAGCAAATAACAAGACTGGGAGAAGAACAAAGATAACGGACAAGAATGTAAATGTTTCTAGCAATGTAACATATATTTATATGCCACGGTACTTGAGGACACAAGAACTACGAGACCAAATCTTCAAGCAAGCAAGTACAATTATGAGAAGGACAAAGCAAGCAAGTGTACTAGTACTAATAGATCAACTGAATAGTACTACTAAACAAGCACAAATCTGAACCGACAATTAACAGGTTGCAAGCTCTTATCAAATCTGAACCTTACAAGTACTACAAGTCTCCTATTATAGAAAATTCGAGAGAGAGAGAGATAAGCAGCAAGATTGAAGAAAGGGAAGCGAGAGGGACGTGGACGAGGGAGTAGCAGAGTAGTTTGGGGATAGAAGAAGAATACAACAGCAAGAGGGGTTCAGAGCAGAGCTTAATGAGTGAGGCAAGCAAGGGGTCATGCGCAGAGGAGCAGCAACAAGTTGAAGATTAGAGTAGTAATGCTAGACAGGGGCTTGAGAAGAAGGAGGCAAGCAGCAAGAGGTTGGAGAAAGGCAGGTCACGGGTACCGACACCTGCCTGGTCGGCACGCGAGGTGCGTGGTGGAGGATGATGGCGAGTGGTGGATCTGGTGATGGGTGTGTTGGTGGATGGATGGGTGGCGGAGGCGCACCACCACGTCGCTGTTGGCGGCGGCCGGAGTTGTAGGAGGGGTGAGGAGAGAGATGTGCCAGCCAGAGGAATTGAGGCTGCGCTAGGGATTTTGATCCTCCTCCTGCTCGCCACTTTACGATTTGGCCTCGCTATTTCTATTCTTTCTTCCCAAGTTGGTCCCTGCCATCTATATCTTGGCCCCTTGATTACTTCAATTCTTCTCGCTCAAGTCCCTTCACTTCTTTCCCGCTTCTCTTCTTCTCAATAGCCAATTTGTCCGAATCTTGAAGTTTATAGTGCCTTTAGCACTTTTCTCAAAAATAATCAAATGACAAATAAATGATCTTTTATATGATTTTCATTCAATATATCATAGTTCATAACAAGAATGGATCGTTGGATCACAATAAATGGTGTGTATGTTTGCCAAAATATGAATAGGAAATGTACTTATCATAGAGTCTTGAGCTTTTGAGCTTGAGGCAATCCTTTGTCCTTGATATTTTGAGGATTCATCATCCATGCCATGCCATTCATTGAGCTTTCCTGAAATATTTGTCTTGAATAGCATTAGCTCAATGAGCTATATGTTGTTATGAATTACCAAAACCACCTAGGATAGTTGCACTTTCAATCTCCCCTTTAGGGTAATTGATGACAACATATAGATCAAAGCTTCGACAAATAATAATAAGATTGAAAAACATCGTCGCTTTGAGAAGTATGTGATAAGCAAGAGCTCCCCCTAAATTTGTGCATGGTTTAAGATTTGCTTTGGACTGCAAATGCACCAAGAATTAGGCTCATGGGTTACTCTTCCATGTCACATACATCTTGGTGGAGGCCAAAATAATAAAGATTGAATACATGCACTCATCACCAAGCAAAGTGAATGATCATATAAGGATAAGTAAGATAATGTCATCCAACAAGCATAAATGTAGCATATGATCAAACACATGATCATCAAGTGTCACAGATATAGAGTATCTCAAACAAGCAAATAAAGTTTAACCACCAAAGCAAGAGAGAACAAAAGCAACACTCTCTCGGTTTATGATCTATACATTTTTTCCCCTTTGGCAACAAGTTACCAAAACGTCATAGAAAATGCATAGTACTAGATCGACTCTCGTGCTTGATCTTCGTGTGGTGGTGTAGATAGAACGCCAAGGACGAAAGCATCACTTGATGTAGATGGAGCTGGAGGTGTGGGTGCGTTGGTTGCCGGAGCTTGGGAGCTTTAGGCGTGCAGATGAAGTGGCTCGTGTCGCCACTGCACCGCAGCTGATCTCGAGCTCTAGGCACTCGCAAATGCATCGTGGTTGTCTTGCCTTTCCTCTCCTCCATGTCATCTGAAGTCTGCTCAATAAGATCGATCTCGCCACCTTCACATCTAAATTGTAGAACTTGCTCCATGATCCTTTCCGTGCTCTCCGGTTTTGAGTCAAGGTGGAAACCCTTCTCAATCCTCGGAGTGGATGCAATCAAGTAGCCTAGTTGATCCTGTTGCTTTTCGATCTCGAGATGCCTCGCCATTGTTGGCATCTTGGTAGCCTTCTTTGTCCTTGCCTTCTCCTTCTTGGCTTGAGCTTGTACTCGATGATGGTTCATTCTCACTCATAACCACTTGGTTGTCCTCAAATTCTGGATAGATAGCAAAATGTTCCTTGTCCAAGGTATGTGCCGCTCATCTTGGAGTTAATCAACTCCTGAATCTGGGCATACCCACAACTTCTCTTCGTCGTCTGCATGTCCTCTTGATAGTCTCAACCATGAGGCTCATGACCTTAAATTTCCATGGCACATCAAACAAGTGTAGTAAATTAATTGCATGCCCTCTGATCATGTTGTGGTCACCGACTTGGGCAAAAGAGTGTGCCTTAGGATCCATTGACGTGGCAGCCCCGACGAAGAAAATGTACAGATCCAAATTTGAAAGTCTCAAGATCTTCGCGGGATCTCCTTGTACATATGGGACATAGAATTGTGATCCATCTTTTCTTGGCATAGACATCCAAGTCATCTTCACTCTCCTTTGGGGCATTGATCGATTGGCCCATTCTCAATAGTTGATTGGTACCTTGTACCTTCGACATCCAAACTATCCTCCATCCGGATAGAAATGTGTTGTGGAGTAGAATTGCATAATGAGCTCATCATTCCACTCGTGAGCTTCGCCCAACAAATTCGCAACTCCACAAGCAATGAAACTGCTTGCACTCAGGATAGTGTTCCTCATTCTCCTTCATGTAGGTCCAATCGACCCACCTCATGTCACAAACTATAGGCTTTTGTCCAACAACACTATTTCATAGAAATCCTGTGTCCTTTGTGTGGAACCTAATCAACAATAGTCCTTCTCACGTAGCATAGGGATCGAGAACCTCCACTGCCGAGTCCCTGCATCCTTTCTTAGCTTCATGTTCTCAGCCATGATGAGCATCATTGTGTCTGGAATCTTTGGCTTCAGCTTTCTCAACACATGCTCTTCATCTTCTTCTTCCTCAGAGAACTTCAAGCACTGGGCCTTGTTCTCAGCAGGTATACTGTGGTATTCCTCTTTGGTGCATTCTTGGGCTTGGGGCAGCTTTATGCTTCTTTGGGCTTTGATGTTGTAGCCCACGACTTTATAGCATCACCATCAGCTTTTGTGCCTTGGGTGCTGGTGCAGACTCTTCTTCCTCCTCCTCGAGTCTCTCCTCATAGAGGGATTGCCAAGAACTTTGGCATGGTGGTTCGACTCTTCTTCTTCTTGTCTTGACCAGCAGCCTCATCTTCTAACTCAATGGTAAACTTCATGGTTTCTCCAAAGGGCAACCTTCCGGGTTTGGAAGTGGGAATCCTTCTTGGAGGTGCCTTCTTTCGCACTCACATCGGCTTGGTGGCTGCTATTGAACCATATTCTTTGTCGACCACCTTCTTCTTAGAAGTGGCCTCATCCTCAATCGCCACATAATCCTCATCCTCGAGTCCGAGGTTCTTTTCTTCCTTGTCCCGTGGCAGCTTTGGGCAAATTTTGGGAGTGCTTCGCTGCCATCATCTCGGTGCTAGAGGGACTAGTGCCCTCACTCATGTGAATCGCTCTTCTTCCCTGTTACATCACTTTGGTCCGACCGATGCAAACACCGATCGACCACGTGAATAGTTATAGATGAGATAGAGTGGATGAGCATCACAAAATGCAGATTTTTGCAAAGAATGATTCAAAAACTTAGTTTTAGTTTTCCATGAGCATTTGATGAAACGATTTTCAAACTCGGTGATACCGGCAGTTTTGGAACCTAAACTAGTGAACTCGTTTCAGACCGAGTCACGCTTGGTGGCACCGAGACTGCTAGGTTTCACAAGTTCCAAAATCGGTCACACCGATTAGCAATTCTCGGTCGACCAAGAGTTACTAGTGCAATGGCGTAGACGAATCGGTGGGACCGAGTTTTTCAACTCGGTGGGTCCGAGATGGTTTCGACGGAAACCTAACCCTAAATTTTCAAGTTGCATCTATTCTAAGGATTGTTTTGACTCGGATAGAGGTGTTTCAATCGTGGCAAGAATCATAATGAACACAATGTGCTGAAAATCGATGACGATAGCACTGTGATCGAGTTCATACCCTAGTTCAGCGATGGATCTCGCTACTGGCGCCAACAATGAGATGAAATCTGACGGCAAGGAGACCCAGGGGCGCATGAAGTCGACGATCCGGAGACCTAGAAGGGCGAGCTATGCGCGCGTCAAGAGGTTTGGGAAAGTTTTCAAATTTTTGCCCGTAAATATATAGCCCGACACTATCGGTGACCAGAGTGGAACGATTCGGTGGCACCGAGACGCATAACGTGATACATAAAGAACTCGGTGACCGAAGTTCAAATCGGTTGCACCGAGATTGAAAACCTAGATCGATTAGTGATCTCGTGATGACCGAATGGAGGAATCGGTCGACCAAAAGCACAAAGAAGTTTTGGAAGTTTAAGTCTATGACGAATCGGGGACTCACTGCTCCTCACGAGTGGTTTGAATCGACTTGATCAAATTTCTGTGATGTAGCATGAATAGAGTTTGAGACGAGAAAAGCATAGATAGCTAGAGAAGGTTCTAGGCATTCTTGTCCATCCACTTGGCCAAAGAAAAGACCAATAAAGTAAAACAACAAGTGGATGTCCTCGAATGAGTAAAATATGCAACCAACATGCTCACACAATAAAATGGCAAATGAAATATGTGGCAAAGCATGCACAACCAATTCTAGCATCTATCAAACAATTGGCGATGACTAGGTCATCTATATATGAGTATATTGACTTGGGAGTCAAATGAAGACATTTGATCATAGGTCATACTCATCGCTTAAGCTCGTGGGGTTACCACTTTTACATAATGCATTGACGTGTTCACATCATTAGAGTTGCTTTGACTCAATTCTTAGAGTTAAGCTCCCTAGATGAGAGATCCCCCTTAGAGGGATGAACTAACCTTGGGTTTTGTCGATGATGACTTCATGTAGGTGTTGAAGATGTGGATGCTCAATGTTGATGTAGATCATTTGGAGCAATCCTTTGGAGTGAGTTGCACTTTCAATACCTACATGGGTTAGTCCCACAAGGAACAAACAAAAATATCCATAGACATAGAGTGATGCACACACAAGATGATGTCTACGAAAACATTAGGTTACCTTGTCCCTTGCCTTACCAACATGAGGGTTTGTGACTCCTTGAACTGCAAGATATGGAAGTTGATTGCACTTGTCCTTGCCATAATGATATGAGTGAAGAATGTTGGCGGAGTCACCCTCAAGAACTCTCTAGTTCTTCTTCTTCGGGATCCACATCATCTTGATGGGAATCCTTGGAGTTGTAGTTGTACTTGATGAAGTAGAACTTGACGAGTCTTGGGAACCCACTTGACCAAGGCCTTAGGTGCTTCTTCAAATGCATCAATCTCCTCTTAAAGCTTGTCCTTGCCTTTGTTCTTGTGGTCTTGTGGTGGAAGATCATCTTGTTCTTGTGTTCCCTCGAAGGAAGTAGGATCATACTTGTCTTGTTGAGGAACAAACTTTGTCTTGGGGTATTGATCTTCTTCCCACTCAACTCCATTGGCATTGAACTTTCGCTCAAAACCAACACCTTGATTCTTCCTGCCTTCCTTCAAGTGTAACTCCGGTACAATTTCCTCGGATTGCTTACTCCCGCAAGGCTCTTGTATACTCCTTTCTCTATAATTCCTTCAATAAGCTATTTTCTTGCTCAAGTGTAACTTGGCTAAGAGAAACATTAGTGGAATCAAGAGAACCACTAGAAGCAACAATATTGGATTTAGCATTATTATTGTTACTACTAGAAGAAGAATCTTTCTTGTACTTGTTACTAGACTTGACTTGAGGCATGTAAGTAGATAAGAGTAAACGCTTGGCAATGTAAGAAGAACTTTTCTTACGGAGATCATCATTGATTGCCTTTAAGAACTCATGCTCTTGCTCAAGATTGAGCTTTTCAAAGCGTAACTTCTCATGAGCCCTTAAAAGTTCTCGATGATCTTCGAAGATAGTTTCATGAGCTAACTTAAGAGTGTTTAGTTCTTTAGTTAGACGCTCAATCTTCTCCTTATCATTGTCATTCGCTTTTATCTTGATTGGCACGATTAATTAATGTTTCATCATAGTATTCATCACTAGAGTTGTCAATAAGTAAATCATCATCACCTAACAAGTCATCTTCATCACTATTAAAATCAACATACTCGGGTGTGTTACCTTAGGACCTTTGGCCATGAAGCATCTTCCAGTCCTTCATTTGGTGAATCAAATATGTCGAGGAGTTGGTTGACACAAGTGCTAGACCGGCAACACCTTCATCTTGAGTATATTCGAGTCGGAGTGATAGCTTCTCTCGAGTGATTGCGAGTCTGAGCGGATACCCATTCACCAACATGAGCTTGAAGTCTTTGTTTTGTGTAGCTCTTTGATGACTTGTCCTTCCTTTCCTAATCCTTGCTTCTCCGTGAGGGTCTTCGTTATAACGATCATCTCTACTCCTTCTCTCTCTGGTGGTGATTCTTCTCTTCTACTTCTTCTTTTGGAGAATCTTCTTCTTTTGTAGGGTGCCGACACTCATTGAATAGTGTCCGGTCTCCCACAATTGTAGCAATTAGCTCTCGACTAGAAGATCTTTTGTCATTGTAGGACCTTGACTTAGAGCTTCTTTCTTTGCTTCTACTCTTGCAGAATTTGTGAAGTTCTTACCATTAAGCTCAATTCTTCATTGAAGGTTTGTTTCTCACTTGATGATGTGGGGGCTTCACATGAGGCTTGTAAGCACCACTTGACTTGTTGTGAAGTTCCTCCTTATCTTTGAGTGACATCTCATGAGCAACAATTCTTCCAATGACTTCCGTGGCTTTGAGATCTTTGTAATTTGGCATCATTTGGATCAATGTGCACATGGTATCATACTTTCCATCCAATGCTCTTAGGATCTTCTTGATGATGAATCTACCATCTCCTCACTTCCTAAGACAACAATCTCATTTGTGATAAGAGCAAGCCTAGAGTACATTTCAGTGACACCTTCACCATCCTTCATTTTGAACTTGTCAAGTGACTTTGGAGCACATCCAACTTGGATTTCTTGACTGAGTCGGACCTTCATGCATATCAATCAAAGTATCCCAATTTCCTTTACATTCTCAAGACGGCTGATTTTGTTGAATTCTTGGGCACAAGCCATTGAAGAGGATATCACAAGCTTGAGCGTTGTATTGCAGCATCTTCAATTCATCCGCACTAGCTTCTTGGTTTGGCTCTCTCCCATCAAAGAATTCACCTTGCAAGCCAATACACACAAAGCCCAATCGTGGGTTATGTCCAAGAATATGCATTTTCATCTTATGGTTCCAACTAGCAAAATTAGTTCCATCAAAGTAAGGACCTCACGGTGAAAATTTCCTCGCTAGACGCCATACTCCTAGGTTGTGAAACCAAGGCTATGACCACCAATAGCTATGGAAATCAAAGCAAATGGAGACCAAGGTTCGATACCACTTGTAGGACCTTGAAGTATGTCTAGAGGTGGGGTGATTAGACTACTTGACCAATTAAAAACTTAACCTTTTCCCAATTTTAGACTTTCGCAGATTTTAGCTATCTTTGGACAAGTTAAGCAATCTTTACACATTCAAGCAAGCATCGAGTATATGAGCAGCGGAAAGTAAAGCATGCAACATGCAAGAATGTAAAGGGAAGGGTTTGGAGGATTCAAACGCAATTGAGACACCGGATGTTTTTGTCGTGGTTCCGATAGGTGGTGCTATCATACATCCATGTTGATGGAGACTTCAACCGATTTAAGGGTAACGGTCAGCGAGTCCACGGAGGGCTCCACCCACGAAGGGTCCATGAAGAAGCAACCTTGTCTATCCCACCATGGCCGCCGCCACGAGGACTTGCCTCACTAGCGGTAGATCTTCACGAAGTAGGCGATCTCCTTGGTTCAACTCCACAGTCTTGTCGAGGCTCCCAAGTGACACCTAGCCAATCTAGGAGACACCACTTCCAAGAAGTAACAAATGGTGCGTTGATGATGAACTCCTTGCTCTTGTGCTTCAAATGATAGTTCCCAACACTCAACTCTCTCTCATAGGATTTGGATCTAGTGGAAAGAAGATTTGAGTGGAAAGCAACTTGGGGAAGGCTAGAGATCAAGATTCATATGGTAGGAATGGAATATCTTGGCCTCAACACATGAGTAGGTGGTTCTCTCTAACCGTAAGTTGGAAGTGTAGGTTTGTTCGATGGCTCTCCAAGAATGAAGAGGAGGTGGAGGGGTATATATAGCCTCACGCACAATATAACCTATAAACAATTTACTAAACTCGTGGGACCGAATCAAGAAACTCGATCGGACCGATTCAGCAAATCTAGTGACCGCTTGGATTTTCGTGGGACCGACATGCAACTCGGTAGGACCGATATGGTTAGGGTTAGGCATAACGTAATCTCGTGAGACCGATTACACAAACTCGTGAGACCGATTTTGGTAATTAGCTAACCAGAGAGTTGATCGTAAACTTAGGGACCGATTGCCTTTTCGTGAGATCAAATGTTACGAAAGGAAATAGAGAGTTTACATTGCAATCTCGTGAGACCGACGCTCACTTCGTTAGACCAAACGTTACTGAAGGAAACAGAGAGATTAAATCCTATCTCGGTGAGACCGAGATCCCTATCCGTGAGACCGATTTGCCTAGGGTTTGTGGCGTGGCTATGACATTTGAACTTCGGTGGGCGGATAGAAAGAATCGGTATGGCCGAGTTTGACTTTGGGTTTAGGTCATATGTGGATGTGAGAAAGTAGTTGAGGTTTTTTGGAGCATATAACTAAGCACTTGAAGTAAGAGGCTCATTAAGCAACACCTCATCCCTCCTAGATAGTATTGGCTTTTCCTATAGACTCAATGTGATCTTGGATCACTAAAATGTAAAATGTAGAGTCTTGAGCTTTTGATCTTGAGCCAATCCTTTGTCCTTGATATTTTGTGGGATCAACTTTCATCATCCATGCCATGCCATTCATTGAGCTTTCCTGAAATATTTCTCTTGGAATAGCATTAGCTCAATGAGCTATATGTTGTTATGAATTACCAAAACCACCTAGGATAGTTGCACTTTCACGCAGGGACAAACCCACGCGACTTGGAAATGATGCAGCCCCGAGGGTGCTCCCACTGAAATGAACTAGAAAGATGTGATCTGATACCATTGTAGAGGGGGTGTTGGAGTAGCGACGATGCACGGTGAAGAGGCCGATCCTCACGAGCCACGAGCCCCGAGCCTCGAAGGCCGGGTCCGGCGTTCCTCGAGGACCATCTCCATCTCCGCCAGACCGCGTGGTGCCGGCCTCCGAGCTGCTAGAATGCCTGCGAAGACACTGTGAGTGGCAGCGTGTTCGGCGACAAAAGGCATGAACGAGCGCGGCGGACTCGCAGATCCCACGACAAAGGCCGAAGCGCCTCGAGACGTGACTCGCGAGCCCCGAGTAGTCGATGCAGACGCAGCCCGCCATCCTCGCCTGGATGGGGAGCTATGCTGTAGGCGGCGATTGCCACGTATGAATCTTGATTCTTGAAGCTCCCGAGTGGCCTTGGTGATGAACTCCCGAGGGCTGGCCCTTCCTGCCCTGCCTTCCCTGAGGGAAACATGCTGCAGCAAGCTCCAAGTGGTGCCCGAGCCTCCCTCACGATCTTGGAAAAGTCGAGTCCCTCTAGAAGAGAGCCCCGAGCCTTGCCCGAGGAGGGCGCCAGACATGCCTTCCTATGCGACGGAGGAGGCGCCTTGCACGGGCGCAGATCTCGATCTGGCGCCCGAAGATGCAACCTCCGAGGCCTTGAGCTGGGTGATGTCTTCTTCTTCTTGGGAACCGCCTCATGAGGGTTCTTGCTCGTTTCGGTCCTCGATTGATCGCT
>JAHHZJ010007892.1:0-15936 GCA_021437245.1 Aegilops speltoides | reverse complement strand
CTACATATCCCAACGCCGCTTGCCTTCCACGCCAAGGAAAGTCCCATCCACACGGACGGTTTCAATCTTGTATCTTCATAGTCTTGGAGTCCAAGGACGATGATAGTACGGCTGTCCCGGACACCTAGTCCAGACTCCTCAAGAGTCCATGAACCTCGCTTCAATGACAATGAGTCCGGGCGATAATGTTCGGCATTGCAAGGCGGGTCCTCCTAATAGTCCATAGAAGATTGTGAACACCAGATAGTGTCCGCTCGCAAAATAATTTCCACATTCCACCGTGAGAGAGAATATCATGTACACAAGTTCGATTGCCGACGATTTTGTAGCGTGACGAACGCCACTACCAAGCCTTTACTTGAATCGCTTTTTATTATACAACCTCAGGCTTAGCGCGTTTCTTGGCACGCCTTGTCGGGCGAGATCGTTCCCTTATCCCGGATTCTCATCAATACGGACGTAGAACCCAACCGCCATGATGGTGGCGCTTGGGAGATAAGCTTGTTTTTCCAGGCCGGTGGGGACGATTGTCTTCGCCCGCCTATATATAAGGGATAAGGATCCACCTTTTTCACTCCACGCCTTTTCCTCCTTTTGCTTATCCATCTCAAGACTCTCGAGCCCAAATCCAAGTCCGTATGCCCTGCCTCAACCTTCTCCGACCATGTCCGAGCGGAGGTAAATTGTTGGCCTCCACCATTGAGGAGGAGCAATCGCTAAACCGCGAGCCGGATACCTTTCCGCGACATTAGGACCGGCCCTGACGGCAGCTCATCCCACCCCTGCCCCATGAGAGGGTCGATTTCCCCCACTTCCTCCGGGATCGGGCTTTCCACTTCACCCTTTGTCCGGGCCTCATGTTCTACTACGGCCTGGATTTCATGATCCGGGCGCCAACTTCATCCTCAACATCTCGGCGTTCATCGTCAGGTGCGAGGCCTTCCTCTACATCCAGCCCCACTGCCAGGCTCAAGACCTTCAATGTCAAGCCAAGGTAGTGAAGGGCACGCAGGAGGCGGAGGCGCCATGTTGGGCAAGATGCCCAACGCCCTCGTTCGAGGGGGCCTTCGTGGAGTCCATCAAGGGGTGGCAGGGGTGGTTCTACATCACCGAGCCCATGACCTAGGTGGGCGGCGGCCCCGAGTTCAGATCTAGTATCCTCAGGCAGCTCACCTCTTGGAAAGAGAAGGGCTTGCTATGGTGTAGTTCAAGGAGCCGACGGACTCCAAGGCGATCCTGGTGTGAACAAGAAGCTCAGCTTGTTATCGTGGTCCAAGTCATGCTCGTCCCCGGATTCTCCCATGCCAAGAACGGGCATTCAACCTGTGGAGTTTGATCCGCACAGCACAGGCTGAGGGGCTCTTTGACACGACGCAAAGGCGCCTCGAGGGTGCTGTTTAGGGCGCCGGTTCGGATCCGCGACGGAAGATCATGGATTTCACTCGCAGGCCCAGCCGACGAGGTAAGTGATTCTACCTTTACGGACACTTGTTGTTAATAGTTGACCCAAGCGGTTTCAATCTCCTTTTCCTTTGACAGACTAGATGAAGAAGGCCGAGCAGCTCATCCGCCTCGGCCCCATGCCGAAACCCAGGACGCCTGCCTAGCGGGGCTGGTTCTGCACCACATTGGTGCCGGAGAAGAAGGCCAAGAGGTGGCCACGGTACTCAAAGAGTTCCCTATTTCAGGTCTCCGACGACCAGGCGGATTCCTCCCCCAAGACGAGGAGGAAAGAGGACTCTCCCCAGGAGGAGGGAGAGAGAGGAAGGCCTCCCAAGTGGGAGGCCGAAGGGTCCAAGAGGGGAAGAACTATTCCTCGACAGTTCCGCCAACGCCAAGGAAGAAGAGTGGCCCTCGAGGGCTAGCCTCCGCAAGATCGTAAGTATCCGATTCTAAATGATCTGTAATTTTTGTGTCACATAGTGTCCTTCTAATGCCGTATACCGCCTGCCCGGCCGACACGATCTCCCCGCTTGCCGAAGGGGTCGTTGGTTCCGCGGATGTGGATTCCATTCCGATCGCTTCCACCCTCACGCCGAGGACGCCGAGGTGGGATCCCAGAAGGACCCATCAGAGGAGGCTCGAGGGCTGCAAGGCAGCTCCCTGACTTTGCGCCAGACTCCACGGGCGGAACCCAGTGGTTCCAGAGTCCGGCAAGGGCCCCTTCGCAAGAAGGGCAAGACCGTGACGCCGCGCCTCGGCCCAACCGAGGCGCGGACAACTTGTTGGAGGCGCCAAAGGCACTTCCATCGAGGAAGAACACCCACTATCATGAGTGCGGTGATTCGAAGGTTCAGCCAAGAGCGGGCCGACCGAAGTTCGCAGCAGCCTTCTAACAGCTTTGAGGTAAGAAGTTAAATTATGTAATGTAATACCGTGATAGACAAGAGCCTCGATGCTCGGTTCCGTGTTCGGAAAGAAAAGCCGGACTGAGGATCTAAAAAGTTATACGCAGGTTGCTAAAAATTATGTCAATATGGGTTTGGTCCGCTGCCGACCCCAGACCGACGGAGGTCGGTTCTTTGAAGAAAGACTGAGTGGTCCGAGCAAGAGCTCGCCGGCAAGAAGCAGCTCGAGGACAAAGAAGGTGAGTAACACCACTTTGAATAGTTACCTTACGTAAAAGGATTTAGGTTGCAAAAAATAACAACGATAACATGGGTATCGCAGGGCCACAAACGAGGTGGCAACCCGGAGGAGGCGGTCCGCGTCAACGCAGCGGCCGCAGAACAGCGAGAGAAACAGGAGGCGCAGGTGGCGGAAGGGCAAGAGCCGTGCCTCATGGAAAAGCATGAGAGTTGAGCGCGACTCAGACTCGAGAGTCCGAGCTTGCCTCGGCCTCAAGTGCCAAAGCCGCCGGCCGAGGCCCATAAGGCCCTTCAGAGATTGAGGATGTGAAGATAATAGTGGCGGTAAGGCATTTTTCATTCAAAGCAAGCATGTTAATGTAAACACCCGACACTTACCCAATTCGAGCTCTGTGGCATTTGCAGATCCGCCTTGCAAGCGATCCGATGCCAGATTCTACCGTGGCGAGGAGGGGAGCTCAACGGAGAAAGTCTTCGTCTCATTAGCCGAGGGCCTTCCGTGCTCCCTAGCGACCAAAAGCAGCTAGTCGAGCTCCACAAGGTAGCCGAGCAGGCCATGAAGGGCCCTCATAGTCCGGCCGGGCTCGAGAGTCCATGCCGAGCTACTTCGCCTTGTGCGGCGGTTGGGGATGCGCGTCTCGGGTGGAGGTCACGCGCCCGCCGATTGAAGGTGCTCGCGGCCCTTGCCCGCTAAAGGTGCATCGGGCAGGCCGATGCGGAGAGGCTTATCACGACGCCGCCAAGGGCAAGGAGTATCGATGCCCAGATGTACTATAAGATGTTTTGAAGGGTGCCGCAAGATTGGGATGAGTGCCCCGAGATGTAATTATTGAGTAGACTCGCTATGTATTATCCTCGCGCTGAAAAACTTTGTTCATATGCGCTAAGCAACGCTTTGTTTGATTTAAAATATTACCTTCTATGCGCCGCTTATAAAATCTGAGAGATGGCAAGTCGTCGGCTTCATTCCAAGCCACGAGTGCCGGTGTTCGATAAACTTGAGCACTCTTGTTCCCATTTTTGGGTCCATCTAGGAGGCGCCAACACAACTAACAAGGCAACCTGACTTATAATGCTTGAACACTCTCACTTAGCCATAGAATTCTATAATTTTAAATTTCAGCAAGCCCCTAGTATTCGAAGACGAATTCGGGCGCTATCCACGCCTTTGGCCGACATTATCCGTTCTTCGCTAAGCGGCATAAGTCTTTATGACTCAAAAGACCTTCTCAACAAAACCAGCCTCGCCTTTATCATGACAATCTTTTAGCTTTCCACCGAGGCGCCGCCAGCTCAACCGGGCACAATCGCAGTGGTTCTCCCAAGCACCTTAGCCATTTAACGAACATAAGGTACCAAAACGGGAGCCGGTAAACCCAACTATTGACCCAAGACATGATTCAGAGCCGATTCATATAATGCTATAAGTTCGGTGCCGTGACTTGTGAAAGTGTTCGACTTATCACACCATAATGCGGGGAACATAAGCCCTCGGTGTGTTCAGCCGCACTAAAATATACGGGTGCAAGATGTCATTAGTGAACATATATGTAAAGTAATGCAACAGTGCAAAAGTGTTGCATTATTTATTCAAGGAATTTGTATGAGTGCGGAATGATACAAATAGTGCGGTAAGCAAGGGATTGACTAATTAAACATGTCCTCTCCGTGGTGGGCTGCACTGTATATAATCAAATTAAATGCTCGAATGGAGACTACCCGAGTGTTCGCCGCAGCCTTTTTCCCTCCCCCGCTGTTGCATCATGAGTTCGGGCGGGTTCACCCGACAGGCTTCCGTGAACGGAGTCCTATGTATACAAAGAAGGAAAATAAAAATAAAAGAGCGACACTTGTGAGCCCCCGTGTGGTCGAGCCGCACTGGTCTCAGTAGATCGCGCTCTCCCTCAGGCCCATGGTATCTCCAGAGTGTAATGATGTACGCGAGGGTTGGTCTTGTGATTATACGAGGGCTGGGGTTGGGGCCACATTGCTATGTGTGCTCGAACGCTGTGGTCTTGCTGATGTTGCTTCGGCGCTTTGGCCGTAGTCCGCCGCTTAGCGCCGGACTCAAAATTGCCTTAGAAGGTGCTCAGATTGCCGCGAGAGTCAGCAGATGTTCCCTCCGCTCGAGGGAGCGCCCAGATTTCCATTGACGTGATGACTCCACGAGGGCCTCGCATCTTGAGCTTGAGGTATGCGAGCGGCACGCTGCTGAACTTTATGTAACGCTGTTCGTCTGAAAGCAGAGCGTGATAGCCGCCATGAACGGGACTATGTCAAGATTAACTCTCGCCCGAAATTATCCGGATCCAAGACCACTTCCAGCAGGATCGAAGCCGCATAATTGGCCTCAACCCTTGGTATGATGCCTTTGAAGGTCGCTTTTGTAGGTTTAATCTTGAGGGTCTATGCCCATCTTGCGACCGATCCCGATAAAGCAGGTTCAGCACGCCGGCCCATCGTGACTCTCGTGAGGTGAAATCCATCGACGATTGGGTCTAAAACCACGCGCGAATCCGCCATGGCGGATATCGGTCGATGGTCTCTTCGATCGAAAGTGATCGGGCAAAGGACCATGGATTGAACTTAGGGCGATCGCTCCATCGCATATACGCCCCTTAGTGCACGCTCGCCTCTTGGGTATATGGGTTATGATATCATGTTTACCGTCTGCACTTGTGCGGGAAACCCTTCGCCTCATCGTTCGGGCGGTCGGTCTTTCTCGCCGTGTGCAGCCCCTTATCGTTGTTTTCGCAATTAACTTGCTCGCCGCTTAAATACACAACAACTTCGCTGGTGTGGTTAGTCTGGTTTTTTCAATGTATCCGCATGAGCGGTCGAGTATTCGGTCCAAATTGGACGGACCCGAGTGGTTCTTTTGAATGGCTTCTTCCGCGACCGGTTTAGAGCCTCGAATCCGTGTCGACCGCAGATCCTCCTTGTCGCCGCCGTTAACGCAGCATTTATTTTTGCTTCAACGCGAATCTCCGCCATTGTGGTCCTTAGTATCCCGGACTACCAGATTTTGGCTGAGGTTGTTGCTGAGCTAGCCAGCCATCCTCTCCCACACGTAGCGGTCATTAATGATGTGAGGGCTGCCATGGATTTCGCTTTTCCGCCCTAGGTGCCGGGCTAGCCACCGACGCGATGTTATGTTTGAAGGTTGCGAGGGCCTCTCGATCCGGACAAATGACATTTGATTTTTCTTGTTAAGAACCGTGTTCGAATTGCCGGCCGATTCATCCGCTGCTGGATTATGTGGCTTAGGTCATCGCCTGCTCGGTGGTCGCACATTTGTGCCCTTGAAGTTATTGAGGAATGCGATTTCCGTGTCCTCCCAACACCCAATTGACTCAAGGGCAGGCCGTAGCCAATGCCGAGCTGGTCCTTGCTTGAGCGGAGATATTTGATGGCGGAGATTGCCGCCAGGGCCATATGGATGTGAAGGAGATAATCTTCATCCAAACCGCTGGGTATGTCGCCATCGACGATTCAATGTTTACGGGTTTAAACCTTCAGTGGATTTTATGATCCATTACTTTGTCGCTGAAGCATAGCGGTGTGCGGCGCCTCAGATTGAGCAATATCACGACGTAGCTCAAGGGAGCTTTGTCTGCTAGGTTCGCCCGCCGAGTTTATGTATCCGCTTGACGGATTCGTCGGGTCGGGGCGCCCACGTGATCCATAGATAGATCTGGATTGTCTTGCCTTGTCTCCAATATATCCCAAGTCCGTAGGCTTCGCTGGCTTGAGATTCGAGCGATGCGGGACGGCTTGATGGAAGGCCCGATGCTCTTCCGCGACCACGGGTGGTCGGTCGGCCAGACAGCGCTGGTGATGAAGGTATGTATGCTTCCTCTTCAAATTGGGGAGCAACTTATGCTTTGGGTAGCTCTTGAGGGGCGTTTGAGTTCATACTTCGCCGGGAGGACTCGTCCATCTGTCGCCAACATGGTCTTGATCATCTTGAAGGCTGCTTTTTCTTTAGGCTATTTATCTGGCCATTAGCCCGCTTGAAACGATCTTGTTCGACGGGATCCTGCACGATTTAATTCGCTGTCGTGAGGCTTGCCTCATCTCCGAGGAGGTATGTAATTATCATCCTCGACCTCTCGCTCGCCGCCTCGTGAGGGCTTGTCAGATCCTCCTGCCGAATCTTGAAGGAGGGTGTAACCTCGAGACCCACATCCGAAGACTTCCATATTTTGTGACCTCCGTGTTTTTATTTGTGCTTGCTTTATTTATTTTTGCATTGCATCATGTCATCATGCCATCATGTCATTTAACTTTTAAAACCTCAACTAAATAAATGGCATGGATCTTGATCCATTTAAATCGAGGGAATTCACATGGTGATTCTCTTTAAAACATATCCTCTCGATATTTAGAGAGCTATAGTAATTATTCCATTTATTTGGAATTAACCATAACCCACTTGCAAAATAATCCCAATGCCTTTGTTATCACATCTCTCACCTCTAACCTTGTCTTTTATTCTTTCATCCTTTTTCCGAGCTCTACCAAAATTCTCAACATTTTTGGTTACTCCTAAACCTCTTCCTAGTTCAAACCCTTTGAATCAAATTCAAATGAGTTTGAATTCTTATTGTTCGATTCGATTCTTTCTAATTTTCTTGGACCAAGCATATTTTTGTGAGTCCAAGAAAATTAACCACATGCCCAAATTCTTCCTCTAACCTTGTCTTCTTCTTTCTTTTCTTATTTCTCTGCTTTTGTTTTTATTTTGCTTTAGAGTGAGAGAGAGAGCCCAGCCGACTCTTGGACCTAACCAACCAGCCGCCCACTAAACCCTAAGGCCCTGGCCGACCCCTCTCCTAACCCTAGCCGTGTCACATCCCTAGATCTGGTATGACCTAGGCTAGCCTTTCATGTGTGCATCATGTTTATATTCCATTTAAATTTGAAATGAGGATTGTGAAACCTCGTAATCATTTTTGAATGACCCAAATAAAAATTTCTCCAAAAGGGTCCAAGAAAATGCTCAGAGTAGTTCTCCTAAAATATTGGACAGAGATGAAAATCAAACCAATATTTTTAAGAGCTCATAAGTATTTATTTTGGGCATTTGGAATTAATGCATAAATATTTGCATTGGAAATATATTAGTTATATATATTAATATATGTCTGAAAAATTATGCCACTTGTTGAGGAGCCCTCGAATAATATAGTTAGCTCCTACAAAATTGGCATAGGAAAATAAAATGGTTTAGTATTTTATTTAAATCAAACAAATGTCAAGAAATAGAAAAGAAATAAACGGGAAAAACTTACCCGCTTACTCGCGCCATCGCGCCACCTGCCCAGCGCTGCCCATCGCCCAACCGCCAACCGCGCCCTCCCGGCGACGACAGGGCACGCTGCACTGCCACACGTCGCCGGGCCACGCTCTCGCCACCTTCCTGCTTCCTCTGTCGCTTCGACGCCCGAACGCCGCCACGCGCCGCCTTGCCCTTCCCACTCTTCGCTTCTTCCTCCTTCGTTCCTCACGCCAAGACGCTCGAAGCGCCGCCGCCGCCGCTGCTCATCGCCACGCCCGCTCGCTTTCGACCGCCTCGTGCTTAGTGAAGCTCGCCATCGCTTCACTACGCTCTGGCGGCGAATCGCCCGACGGCTTCCATCGCCGCCATCGCCATCGTTTCCTCTCGGCTCGGCTCCGCCGCCGATTCGCGCTCTGTGTCTTCCCGAGCCCGCCAGTTGCTCGCAGGATCGCCGTGAGCCTCTCCCTGCTCTCTCTCTCCTCGCCTCGCCGTAGCTGCCTGCTACCACCATGGCCGGCCATCGCCGCAGCTCGCCGTGGCTGTGAGCCACCGCAGCCTGCGGCTCGCACTCGCCACCGAGGTCAAGACGCCTCAGGAGACGATCGCGACCAACCCCGCCCTGCGTGCCCTGAGCTCCCGCCGAGGTCAACTCCGCCCGCCTCGAAGCCTGCTCGGCAGCTCCGGCGCCTCAGAGCCTCTAACTCGCTCTCGACGACGACGACGGGCTACGCCTGTGGTCTCATGACAGCCGCCAGAAGCGCAAGTCCGCGAATCGCCACAGATTGTTGGTCGCCGCCAAAACTCCGGCGGCTGACGGGTCCCTAGTTAGGCACCATTACCCCCTAGAGACACCGACAATGGGCTCCTAGCGCCACTAATCTAAGTTAGATTAGAAATAACCCCGTTAACTAATCAGGATACCGACGCAGTGGACCCACAAGTCAGTTTGACCTGGTCAGCGCTGATCACGACGCAGCTTCGACGCCATGTCGACGCAATTATTTATTCTCTCGAATTATTTTTAAACAGAAATCCTGAAAATATTCAAAACTTCAAAATTCATATCAATTCAACCGTAGCTCGATTGAAATAATTTATATATGAAAATTATCAAAAATGCTATCTTTCCATCTGTACTAGTTTCATGCATGATAAACCAACTTATACATACTGTATAGGTGAAAACACATAAATGGCATTTATAGGAGTTTAATTTGGAGTTGCATTTGAACCCTTGGTCCAAATGGACTTCACTCAAGATGAATACTAGTTGCATTAGCTCAAACAACATCACATCTTCATGCCATGTTCATGCATCATATTGTTGCATATGCTTGTGTTTTGATTGTTGGCACTGCCTTCTCGAAGGTCCCCTCAAGAGTCTGAGTACCCGCCTATGAAGCAAAGGTTTCTCCGTTGATCTACCGCAAGCAAACCCCCTTGTTCATTCCGAACAATCCTACTTCTCGCCTCCCCGCCTCGTTATTGCATTAGGACAACAACGATTCATCTCACTTTTGGGGGTAGTTGAACCCATTCTTCCGCGACCTTCCATTCCACAAGAATAGTTAAAACCCACTAGCATGTTAGGAGTTGATTGAGCCATGTTGTGTTCCTACCATGCTATGCCCCATTTTAGAGTTGTGTCGTTTGATTCATTGGGAATGAATTGGAGTGTTATGAGTTGTTCGTGTAGAGTTAAGTGTGAACACGACGGTAAAGGTGGTGAGAGGCCATGTAGGAGTACATGGTGGGTTGTCTCACCGAACCGCCCTAAGCACGAAGTTCTATGTATGTTGTCCAATGACTCGAATTACCACACATTGGGTTCCGTAACTCGCCCTCTCGCTTATTAACCAACTTGATCCTCGGCCCGGAGTCGCAACTAGTTTCGTGTTTGTAGGTAGTGTTAGTAGTTACTGGCACCGCCAGTGGGCTTGGGAAGATTAGGCACAAGGGCACTTTAAAGGGGCACCCGAGGTGGGCTTGGGAACCCGCTCACATCGTTGGGGTCGGAGCACCCGCCGGATTCCCGGGATAGAACCCAATAGGCGATAAACCGGGCTAGAGTCTGTGTGGTTAGTCTGTAAATCGCCAAAGCTTCCGCTTGAAGGTTGCCGAGATACATGATGTTACATGGCGTAAGTAGAGCGCAGGTGAAGAAGACCCGCAGGTTAACATGATCTATTAATAGCCGGGTCCATGATATGGACTTCTTGGATGCTTACATGGTACATAGACAACTTGAAGTGGATACTATAAAATGCTCAAGACAAGTGTGGGCGGATGGCCTTCCGGAGGGAGACGGGATGAATCCAAGTGTTATTGTGTGGGATTAGTGGACTCGGGGCCATATCACCTCAAAGAAGTTCTGTAGTCGAGAACAGATAGCCAAGTCAAAGCTGGCTTGTGCAACTAAACCCCACATTACCCTCTTGATACAAATGCATGTATGATAGACTGATAAGTCTTGGAGTACCTTTGTACTATGGTGCTTTATTTATGTTTTTGCAAAGAGACTTGGTCTTACTAGTGTTCTCGTGGACTTTTTGGTAGCTTGTACCTCCTACATCTTGATCGGATGTTGTAGATAGTGCTCTTCACCTTTTTTCATTTGTAGATGTCCGACCGAATGTAATGCTTCCGCTTTGCTTGTTGTCGATGATGGGTCCTATGACCCGTTGCAACAATGCTATGATGGCTTTTTCCGAGCCTTTATCTATATGAGTTGTTGAGTTATGTCGGATGCCATGTTGTACAAAACATACTTGCATGTTATGCGACGTTAATGTGTATTGTTATGTGTGGATCCGACTATCTAGTTGTTTATCCTTAGTAGCCTCTTCCGGAAATGTCTCCTAGTGCTTCCAATCGAGCCCCAGCTTGCACCGCCCAACACTTAGGTTGGCCGGCATGTGTCCTTCCGCCTCAGGTTCCGTCTTCGGGAAATGTCACGATGAATAGAGTCCCGTTAGCCCGCACAGCCCGGTTCACCGAGTCCATATCAAATGATTCACTCCAGACCGACACGTCGATGCGGGTCATGGATGCCCCTGTAAGTTTGTGCCATTTTGGGTTTACGACAGCCATGTCAGCCCGCCCTTATCATATGGATGCTAGCGACAAATCATATACGGCCAAAAGGCAAACGGTCCCGGCAAAGGTAAGGCGACACCTGGGGATACCTGGCGGAGGCCGAAAGTGATAGAGGTGTTACATGCTAGATCGGTGGCATTGAGTCGGGTCCCGACGGGTATCGAGCTCGACCGTCAGGATTACCAAGCCAAACGGTCAAGTTGAGTCTAGAAATTTTAGTTATATGGGGAATTGATTGGGGAAGGAACGAATTTTTTACCCTTATACCTCATGGCCTTCCGACCGAAATATCATATCTTTCCCCGGGTTAAGGAACAGGCTTTCTTCCGCCTATCGGATCCGTTACTACCCGTAGTTCCATAGGATTGGCTGATCGTAGTCATACCCCAGCCGGCATTTCCGTGTAGTCTTAGTATGATCTAGAACCTTGATCGGTGATGTTGAGTATGTTATTACCCCATTTTAGCAGATGTCTCATTTCGGCATTTTACGCCGTTATGCGCCGAATTCCCTAGGAGTTCGAGAGTTACTAATTTCCTTATCCTACATTCTATAGCCTATAGATGATGCGATCCGCTTTTTTCTGTTACCAGATGTCATCACTGGAAGCTCGTGTAGGGTAACCAGGAGATGGTAGGGATGAGGATCCTCCCACCAGCCTTCATTGACAAGAGTTCATGTTAGAGATGGAGAGAAAAAGCGGAGTCTAACCGCTTGTTGGCACGACGAGGAGAACACCGACATCGTTCAAAGGGTCCGAACTATTCATGATTTCATTCGCTTGCACCCACCTACCTTTCATCATTCCATCGAAGCCGCCAGGATGACCGCCCGGAGCATCACACCCATCCGCAAGATAGTCACCGCTCCACTAGAGTTGCAAGGCGCCACTTATTCTCTTAATGCCCCTCTTCCGACTTTTGAAGATATCCCTAGTCCGTGACTTTCCTGATGTCTTTCCAGGGAACGCCAGTGTTCCACCCGAAGAGATGTAAGTTCGCTATAGATCTTATTCCAGAACCGCCTCCAATTCTAGGAGACCTTACAAGATGGCACCCTTAGAACTGCCGAGCTTAAGAAACAACTTGATGAGTCCTGCAAAAGGGTTTCATCCGTTCTAGTTCTTCTCCTTGGGCTTCCCTGCTCTTTTCATCAAGAAGAAGGATGGTACGGACCGGATGGTTGTAGATTATCCCCCGCAATTTGGTCACGATAAAGAACAAGTATCCGCTTCCCAGATCAACGACCGATGATCAGCTCCGGATCCGCCTTTCTCCAAGATGGACTTGAGGTTAGGCTACCACCAAATCAAGATCGAAACGGGACATCCCAAGAAGTTTGTCACCGTTATGGCCAAGACGGTACACCCCATGTCCTTCGGTCAACCAGGCCCCAACCCTTTCTCCGCCGATGAACTCGACTTCATGGAGTACCTAGATAAGTTCGCGGGTTTACCTCGATGATATTCTTATTTAATCAAAGAACGAGGAAGAGCATGCCAACATCTTAGACTTGTGCTAGAAAAACTCAGAGCACCGCCTTTATGCCAAGTTCTCCAAGTGTAATTTTGTTGCCGAGTGACCTACCTAGGCCACAATCTGTAAGGGCATTGCCAACCCCGGAGAGTTAAGGCCGTTTGATTGACTCCACCAAACCGTTAAACAAGTTAGAGTTTCCTTGGTCTAGCTACTATTGTCGCCCTTTGTTGAAAACTTCTCCAAAGTAGCCAAACCCCTCACGGAACTTCTCAAGAAAGATAAAAGTTTGAGTGGTCCCCACAAGGGAGTACAGTTTTCAGAACAAAAGACGCTGACCCCCCATACTTGTGCCACCGGATTTCACTAAAGACTTTGTTATCTATTTGACGCCTCACGAAGGGACTAGGTGCATTCTATGCGGATCCATGTGATTGCCTATGCATCTCGACATTGCATCCACATGAGGAGAATTATCCTACACATGATCTAGAGCTTGCAGAGTCTATGCACTCAAGACCGGCGACATTACCTTCTTGGTAAACGCTAGATCTAACCGATCACCGTAGTCTCAAGTATATCTTCACCCAACCAGATCTGAACCTTAGGCAAAGACGTTGGTTGGAGTTTATCTCAGATTATGATCTAGGATTACCTACACCCTGCAAAGCAAATGTCATGGCGATGCGCTAAGTCAGAACCTATTGCAACAATTCATGTTAAAGAAGGAACCACTTTCCATGAGGAATTGGTTTAACCTTCACATTGCTCCTCACGGATTCCTTTCCTTTGGTCCTTTACTATTGGGATCGATAAGAAGTCCACATGATACGGAATTTAATCAAGAAAATATTCCAAGGGAGTAGTGGTTGTTTCTCCATGGATGAACGAGGTGTTGTTTACTTTGGAAACCGCTGGGGTTCCCAAGAGTCCAGATGCAAAATTGATTCTTAAGGAGGCGATGAATCCCTCTCACGATTCATCCCTAGTACTAAGATGTATCAGACCTACGCCAGAGGTTCCGTGGACTAGGATGAAGAGAGAAATCCGATTCTAAATTGTGACGCTTGTCGCCCAAGCAAGCATCAAAGGCCCGCACCCTTCAAATTTTTAGCTATTCCGAATGGAAATGGGATAAAGGGTATGGACTTCATCACCGCTTTCCGACCAAGAAAGGGAATAATGCTATCTTCGTAGTCATTGATCGCCATCCAAAGTGGCGCCTTCCTCTCGAGAGAACCCTAGTCACCGCCGACTTATATATTTCTTAATAGTGTCACTTCATGGTGTTCCACTAGAGATCAATTCGAGGGTAGTTTTTTCACTTCTCATTTCGGGAGAGTTTCCAAACCGCCATGGGAACCCATCTTTCCTCAAGACGCTTTCCACCCTCAATCAAGTGGTCGGGAACGGGTCAATCAAATTCTCAAGACATGCTTAGAGCTTGCATTATCTCATTCAGATGGATTGGGAGAATGCCTTTCCGAAGTTTGCTTATAACAATAGCTATCAATCCACTCAAGAAAGTCCTTTTGAGATTCTATGGACAAGATGTCGAACACCTTGAACTGGTCAAACCGTGAAAGACAATTTTGGACCGACATGATCCAGAGGCAAAGAGCAAGTTCGGATCATTCGTGAGAATTTGAAAACAGCCCAGCCTCCAAAAAGCCAAGATGATCCCATCATAAGGGTATGACTTATGAAGTTTAAAGCTTACCTTCGGGTTACCCTTTGAAGGGTACCCATCGCTTCGCATCAAGGGCAAGTTGGCCTCTTACATTGGTCCTTTTCATTCTCGCTAAACGAGAGAGGTTGCACCGTTGAACTCCCCACATCTTTCTAGTTCATGATGTCTTCCACGCCTCTCAACTCAGCGGCCGATCCTATCCGGAGGGACCATTTAAACGCTTGATCTCCAAGATAACCTCACATACCGAGAGTACCCGGTTCGCATTCTTGATCAAGGAGGGTCACTTGACGCCATAACATCAAGTTCCTCAAGGTTCAAAGGGTCTCATCATTCCGAGAGAGAACTACTTGGGGGAGAAGATCGCCTTCGACCGAGTACCCCACTTTCTTTCCGTGATCAATCTCGACGAGATTCTTTCAAGTGGGGGAAGTTGTCACATCCCTAGATCTGTATGACCTAGGCTAGCCTTCATGTGTGCATCATGTTTTATTCCATTTAAATTTGAAATGAGGATTGGTGAAACCTCGAATCATTTTTGAAATGACCCAAATAAAAATTTCTCCAAAAGGGTCCAAGAAAATGCCTGTCTCTCTAAAATATTGGACAGAGATAAAATCAAACAATATTTTTAAGAGCTCATAAGTATTTATTTTGGGCATTTGGAATTAATGCATAATATTTGCATTGGAAATATATTAGTTATATATATTAATATATGTCAAAAATTATGCCACTTGTTGAGGAGCCCCGAATAATATAGTTAGCTCCTACAAAATTGGCATAGGAAAATAAAATGGTTTAGTATTTTATTTAAATCAAACAAATGTCGAAGAAATAGAAAAGAAATAAACGGGAAAAACTTACCCGCACTTACCTCGAGCCATCGCTCCTCGTCCTGCCCAAGGCTGCCCATCGCCCAACGCCAACCGTTGCTCCCGGGCGACATTTACGCATGGCATCGCTGATACAGCGCCTTCTGCCGCCACGTTTCGCCACCTCTCCCTTCCTCTGCCGCTCGACGCCCGAACGCCGCCACGCCGTCCGTTCTCCCACTTCTCGCTTCTTCCTCCTTCGTTTCTCACGCCAAGACGCCGAACGCCGCCGCCGCTGTGCTTCATCGCATGCGGCCCGCTGTTTCGACCGCCTGGTGTCATGAAGCCCGCCATCGCTTCACTACGCCTCGGCGGCGAATCAGCCCGACGGCCTCCATCGCCGCCATCGCCATCGCTTCCTCGAGCCTCGGCCGTCCGCCGCCATTCGCTGCCTGTGTCTTCTCGAGCCTGCCAGGTTGCTCGCGGATCGCTCGGAGCTCTCCCTTCTTTCCTCGCCTCCCGCCAGAGCTGCCGCTACCACTATGGCCGGCTTATCGCCGCCAGCCTCGCCGCAGGCTGAGCCACCGCAGCCCGCGCTCGCACTCGCCACCGAGGTCAAGACGCTCAGGAGACGAACGCGACCAACCCCGACCCTTGCAGATCGTAGCTCGCTTCCCGCCGAGGTCGAACTCCTCGCCAGCCTGAAGCCGCTCCGCGAGCTCCGCGCCTCAGAGCTCTAACTCGCTTCCTCGACGCGACGACGACGGGCTACGCCCGTGGTCTCGTGACAGCGCCACCAGACAGTCCGCGAGTCGCCACGATTGTTGGTCGCCGCCAAACTCCGACGGCCGACGTGGTCCCTAGTTAGGCACTAATTACCCCTAGAGACACCGACAAGGCTCCTAGCGCCACTAATCTAAGTTAGATTAGAAATAACCCCCGTTAACTAATCGGATAATCGACGTGGACCCCACATGTTTGACCTGGTCCC
>JAHHZJ010007891.1:0-25460 GCA_021437245.1 Aegilops speltoides | reverse complement strand
ATTGTTTTTCATCTTGTAGTCCTTTTAGAATTACTAAAGTCCTTTTTGGGCGAGATTTCCGGAACAGTTTCTCGGGTTTGTGTGCAAGTATTTCAAATAATTTTTTTTAATTTTTTGCCTCGGATCTTAAAAGCCCGTAACTTTTTTTTCATTAGGCTTTTGAGGATTTTGAAAAGCGTTTAACGAGGATTTTGAGGATTTTCTATTAGTTACGAGTGAATTGCCTCGGTATGATAATTCTATCATCGGTTTATTCCTGTTTCTTCTCTTGCTGAGCGACACACTATTCTAGCTAGACATGGTTGTGGCTCGTAACACCTAATGACCAAGCGGATCTCGGCACCATCGAATCTCAAACTTTAGCTGCCAAAACTATTGTTTTTCATCCCTGTAGTCCCATTTAGAATTACTAAGCGTCCTTTTTGGGCGAGATTTGAGGAGCAGCTTTCGTCTTGATTTGTGTGCAAGTATTTCGAACCATACGGACCTAAAAATTAGAAGTCATTTCATCTTTATTCCCCTAGAGTCTTCTAGTCGTTATCATTCTTGTTAGTTTTGAGTGAATTCCCTCGGTATGATAATTTTTCATCAGCTTGTTCCCCGTTTCTTCTCTAGCTTTGAGCGACACACTATTCTAGCTAGACATGGGTGCGGCTCGTAACACTGATGACCAATTGGATCTCTGGCACCATCGAATCTCAAACTTTAACGCCAAAACTATTGTTTTCATCTTGTAGTCCCTTTTAGAATTACTAAAGTCCTTTTTTGGGCGAGATTTCTGGAACAGTTTCTCGGGTTTGTGTGCAAGTATTTCAAATAATTTTTTTTAATTTTTTGCCTCCAGGATCTTAAAAGCCCGTAACTTTTTTTGTTAAGCTTTTGAGGATTTTGAAAAGCGTTTAACGAGGATTTTGAGGATTTTCTGTTAGTTACGAGTGAATTGCCTCGGTATGATAATTCTATCATCAGTTTATTCCTGTTTCTTCTCTTGCGAGCACGACACACTATTCTAGCTAGACATGGTTGTGGCTCGTAACACTGATGAGCAAACAGATCTACGGCACCATCGAATCCCAAACTTTAACTGCCAAAACTATTGTTTTTCATCTGTAGTCCCATTTAGAATTACTAAGCGTCCTTTTTGGGCGAGATTTCGAGGAGCAGCTTTAAATGCGGTTTGTGTGCAAGTATTTCAAACCATACGGACCTAAAATTAGAAGTCATTCCATCTTTATTCCCTAGAGTCTTCGGTAGTTTTCTAAACCTCTCTGTCGAACGCGTTATCATTCTTGTTAGTTTTGAGTGAATTCCCTCGGTATGATAATTTTTCATCAGCTTGTTCCCGTTTCTTCTCTAGCTGGCACGACACACTATTCTAGCTAGACATGGAGTGCGGCTCGTAACACTGATGACCAAATGGATCTACGGCACCACCGAATCTCAAACTTTAACTGCCAAAACTATTGTTGTAACACCCCCAGTGTCATGCTACAGTAATCCTCTGTTAATGATGCCATGTCACCATGGGTACTCTTGCTAAACCTCACTTGTTTCAAACACAGGTCAAATTCAAATTCCGAAAACAAGTCAAATTCTTATTTCTTCAGCAAACAAGTAAAAATGTTCGATGGGTTGAAAATATTCGCTAAATAATTGTCATGAATGATTCAACATCAATTGAGATATTTAATTTCCTTTGGAAATTAAAACAGTTCCAAATCAGCCTTTTCTTACACTTTTCCATTTGTGCAAAATCCAAATCAATTCAAACTCCTCCCAAACTTTTTGTGGTAGTGCCAAATATTGTAATGTATTTATGTGGCCAAGTTCCAATTTTTTTACAAAGACTAATTGGCAGCTCAAAATATTGCAAACATATTCTGCAACGAAATAAATATAAAAATGGAAAGATGAAAGACCTAAGCTACTATGCATGTGGGGCTCTAGTGCGTACAGTATGGCCTGGCCCAATTTGGCCAGCCTTTCGAACTCCTCCTGCAACAGCAGTAGGCCGAGGCGCCATGGCCGCTGGGAGCTCGCCTCGGCGCACTGCTGCGCCACGGAGGGGATAAGAGCAAGCCCCTGTGCCCACTCACTCTTCCCCTATAACCCTAGCACGCCCGTTCCCCTCGCTCGTTTCTCTCCCCCTCGAGTTCGTCCGCGCCCGAAGACGCAGTCGCCGCCGCCCCATCGTTGCCGTCGCCACCGAGCTTCCCGCGGGCTGAAACCTTGCGAGGCAGCGTGGGGCTCGTCTGCCGACTACAACCACCAGTTCGAGTCGGGGCGCCGTCAAACTTCGGGATCGGGCCGTCTTCCCCACCACAGCCATCGTCGTCGTCGATTCGCTCCACCAAGCCTCCCCCGAGCTCGCCTTTGCACAACTACAGGGCTCGGTGAGGCCACCTCGTCCGATTCCCTTGATCCCCTTTGATTCTTCCTCTGATTTAGACCGTATTTCGCCGCTGGGCGTCGCGCCCCCACGCTGCTACCTTCTGCCGTCGCCCGCGACAACCGTCGCCAGCGCCATGTTGGCCCCTGCTCACCGGCCGCGCCTGCGCCGCCCGCTCGCCGGTCGTCGCCCGCCTGGCGGGCCCGTCCCATCACCATCTGCGCGCGCCCTGCTGCGCCTGACGCCGTCGCGCCTGCTGTGACCTGGCGCGGCTGTCCCCGAGCTCGGCCATGTTGGCACCGTGATGCGCGTGTGCTTGCTCAGCTGCTGCTTTGCGGTTGCTGATGCACTGCCGCTGCTCGTCCTGCTGCTGTGCTGCTTGTTGCTTAGCTGCTGCTCCGCTACTAACTGCTACTACTGCTACCGAGTCATGCTGTTGCCTTGTTGCTACTGCTGCCACTGCATAGCTACCGCCGTAGCTGCTGTTTCGTTAACTGCTGTCGCTGCTGTTTGCTGGTCACTCTGGCTCATAGCTGCAAAGTTGTTTGCTGAAGAAACGACTGACGAAACTGAACCGTGAAGAAACCCACGAGACTACCAGAAAGCTTACCCCGTCAAGCTTGGTCATGTGCTATGTGTGCGTTTGTGTGCACACCCGTGAGGCTGGCCGTGCAACCAGGCCGGCCCTTGTTGATTAGAGCTAGGTGGTGCTAAACTAATCCGGTAACAGATGACGTTTGGTCCCCCATTAATTAAATTTGTTTTATTTATTTGTTTATAGGTATAGCATATGACATGTGGACCCACATGCATTGTTCACTTTTTGACCCATTCAACTTTGACTTATTGACTTTGGCCGGCCCCACCTGTCATACCCCCTATGTGGGTACACTCCGTGTACCCATGGCAAATTGCAGTTTAATTTCGAATTAATATTAAATTCAAAAAATTATTTAACTTTGGAAATTCATATAAAATAAACCGTAACTCAGATGAAAATGTTTTCTACTTGAAAGTTGCTCAGAAAAATCCAACGAATCCAAATACGCGGTTCGTTTACCTGTCAGATGCCTCTAACTATCTGAACATGGAACATTCCCCCTCCGGTCATCTGTCTGACACAGGTCCGGAACCGGGAAAACATTCCCGGTTGAATTCCCCCTTCACCTATATCGTGTAGCCATATGTTAGGTCACAGCCGGCACAACTTATTGCCACGTTATGCTTTGTGATGCTATGTTTGCTTTATATTTACTGTTTCTTCCCCCTCTTCTCTCCGGTAGACCCGAGAGCGGATCTTTGCCTCTGTGATCGACTACGTCGACGACGACCCCTCCTTGCCAGAGCAACCAGGCAAGCCCCCCCTTTGATCATCCCGATATCGCCCATTCCATTCTCTCATGCTTGCATTAGATTTTATTCTTTATTATTGTTTGCTCCTATTACTGCTGCATAGCACTGTTTATTGTAACCTGCTATTGTTACCTACACCTTATCCTAAAGCTGCTTAGTATAGGTTGGTTAGTGATCCATCAGTGACCCCCACCTTGTCCTTGTTGCCCCTGCTTCATCATCGAAGACCGATCAACGGGATCGAAGACCAGGCCCCGGCACCGCACATCACTTTCCCCTTAGTTGCTCGACACCTTCTTTGGTTACTATCGAGTACCGGGGTGAACCTCTTGACGCCGATGTTAACCACAGTAGTGTAGTCATTCGATCGTGGTCATCGAGGGTGATTTCCTCCTTAACCACTTCGATACTACTCTATCGTGCAACCCCTCAAGTGTGAACTTGAGGGTGATTCCTCTTCGTTCACCTTGATGATTACATTGAGTGGAGTTCACGGGGTGATTCCTCGGGTTTTACCCTTGATGTTTAGACACACGGTTACTATGATTACTATGACTTTACACCGAACCATGTTACTAAAGGCGGGTCCATGCACGAGGGTACCAGCGAGCATAATTGCGAGTGATGTGGAGACAGGTTGACACGGAGGGTGCCCGAGAGTTAAATCTGGCGTGGCGGGCATTCTTAGCCCTTGCCGCAAGTCCTCGAGGCGGGCAACGGGTCACATCTTTCGTGAGTCTCTGCTTGTTACCGCGTGCTCCTAATCCACTCGATTTGGATATTTGATCCGAGGGCCTCGGCACGATAGCACTAACCATCACGTGGGCATAGTATGGGCGTTCTGCGTCGTATGCATCGGCCGAAGCTTATTAGGCGTCGGCGACGAGCGGCGCGCGGGTTGGACTGGTAGCTTCTTCCTTTTAAGGAGGTAGCTAGGTCGCTCACCGGCGCGTCATAGCGTCGCAGGAGTTCCCGGGAGATGGCCCATGACCCACAGGGCATAGGTTTAGTCCGCGTCTTGGCCTCTCTATTAAGCCTAGGTCGGGTTGCGGCGTATTGTTTGGCGAGGCGGGCATGACCAGGAAAGTGTGTCCGGCGGAGTTAAGCGGCGTGGTGGGTAAGTTGGTGCACCCTGCGGGAAGAACTAATCTATGCATAGCCTGTCCTCTGATAGCGGACACTTGGAGTTGTATCGATCGATACAACTAGAACTGGATACTTGTGATGAGGTGGATGGTGATGAGTAATGGATTGTGATGAGGTGATAACCGGATAGTATGGCTCGGGATTGCTTTCTCACGGAGTCGAGAAAGGATCTCGGCGAGGTTGATAACACTACTACTACTTTACTTTATGCTACTCTACTCCTTCCTGTTGCTGCAAGATGGTGGTTTCGGAAGATGCTAGTCTTGATAGGACTAGGCCTTCTCTTTATTACAGCATTTCTGCAGCCCAGTCCACATATCTGACCTTCCTTTGATAATGTTGCATATGTAGTGTAGATCCTTGCTTGCGAGTACTTTGGATGAGTACTCACGGTTGCTTTCCTTCCCTTTTCCCCTTCTTTCTTCTTTACGGTTGTTGCAACCAGATGGTGGAATCGAGGGCGGATGCCACCTTTGGCGATTGCTTTGGTACCCGAGGGTGCCTACTACCACGTGAATGGCGCGCCGACGACCGGGAGTAGTTAGGAGGCTCCCAGGCAGGAGGCCTTGCCTTTTCGATCGTAGATGTTTTTGTGCTAGCCTTCTTAAGGCAAACTTGTCTAACTTATGTCTGTACTCAGATATGGTTGCTTCCGCTGACTCTTGTGTATTCGAGCTTATGTATTCGAGCCCTCGAGGCCCCTGGCTTGTAATATAAAGCTTGTATTATTTTATTTTGTGTCTAGAGTTGTGTTGTGATATCTTCCCGTGAGTCCTTGATCTTGATCGTACACATTTGCGTGTATGATTAGTGTACGATTGAATCGAGGGCGTCACAAGTTGGTATCAGAGCCGACTGCCTATAGGTAGCCCCCTTTCCAACTCCTTGGCCGAAGTTGAGTCTAGAAACCGAAAACCGTTTTACTAACTTGGCTGTGTGGCTTACGGGCCCACGTCGCCAATTGGGTGGTATTAGGATCATTTATTCCTCGTCTATACTCTGGGACTCTGATCTCTCTTCCATTCGGGTTAAACGGTTTTGCTAACTTTAACATTAGGATCACGTAACTACTTCCTCCCGGAGAGCCCCTTATTACAGATGATCGCCTGCTGCACTAGAAGATTTCGAAGATACTCTCCAATGTTCTCTCGAGACTTTGCGCCCGTCGCTTTTGCAATTCCCTACCTTCGATAAGTCCGCATGGATAACATCCTTGCCGTTTGTACCTTCATCCCTAGTTGCTCCTGATATTACAAGATGCCCGAAATTCTCTATTGTTTGAGAATCCTTTGAGCTTCTTGCCTTACAGTTCTTTGCCCATGAATACCCCCTTGAATAATTCCTCGCACTCACCGAGGATCAGTTCATCGATTGTTCATGTGTTTCACAAAGGTCTTGAAATACTATTAGATCTTTCAAAATTCCTCTGCATCCTATTGCTCTTGATTCTCCTTGCCTACTTGCATTAGGATTAATTCCATATGTCTAGCAATATTCTTTAGAATTCTTTGTGATTGTCATTACATTTCCTATGGAAACAGCGTGTGTGCGATTACTCACAATCATCAATTAATCTTTCAAAATTTTCTTTCCGGCTCAGACATCCTTCCAGATATGAGCTGGTTCTTGCCCAATCCAGATATGATCGGGTACACCTCTAAGTCTATTCAACTTACTCATCTTTTGATCAGAGCCTCTGCTTCTGATCCTTCGTCTTAAATCATAATTTCCTTTGTATCCAGGCATCGAATCATTGAGACGTTTCTATAAGCGATGCCTTTGCATCCCCTTCTTCATCGATTGATTACGATACTCACATCAACTCTGCCGTGAATCGCGAGATCGATCTTTGGGTTGTTATCCAACAATGTCCTTCATCCAAAGTCTTGTGAGTTTTCCCTGATACATAATACCTTCGGTAAATTGTATCATCTGCTTTGACTCCGATACTCTGCTTTTGAACTCGTATCTTTTGCTTGGTTGATGGTTGTATAGATTCGTAGAAATTCCCCGATGGGTTGAACTTATGCCTTCCGTAATCCGAGTGAACCCGAGAGTTCTCACGAGTCTTACTCTTCTGGTACTTCGCCAGATAAATCCTCTACACTACAATTTCTTTGAAACACGAGGAGTGAATGAAAGGTTATGCATTGAAGAAGTGGGAGTCGACCTTGAACCCTTGTGTTCATGCCCATGGACCCGATGTAGAACTTATCATGGAAGCTGCTCGCAAAAATGATTACCCCTTGTTATAAGTTCATCTTGTATTGGTGGTTTGATCATTCATAACCGTGGTTCCGACCATAGTTTCTCCTTAACTCCATTTCCCGGACAAGTTAAGATACTTGTCTTCTGCAGATCATTTCATCTGTCTAACCCCTATTTTTGATCTACCTCAAGTATTACCCCTTGTTATCTCAAGTATATTGTGTCATTGCACTACCACTTGTGAATTCTCATTGGAATGATACTCCATCACATCATTCCTAGCTTGGTCGGTTATATCATTATCATGCTAAATTTTAACTGTGCTACCAGGTCCTTTCCGGAGCACAATTTTCGACGATGAGCTAAGCTTATGTCGATCTTCCTCGTCATACCATTTTGCCATGAACAGCAAGCTTGCTTTTGAGTTTATGTCGTACTCGTGGTTCAAATAACCTTACGCTTCATCATTTATTTTGCTTAATGTAAATGCGTTGATCGATTACATCTTCATGAAACCTCTCGACAAATGTGTCATGATCATCATCATCATTCCAAACTTTTCTAGGATATCAACGAATTCATGATGAAAATACCATCCTTGCCCCCTCGATGAATTGTTGCTGAGCCCGTGGGCCCCATCCTCTTCTTTTCCTTGCTGAAATTGTATGACTTATTTTATAAGCTGTTCCGATGGATTCTTTGTGTATCCGAAGTCTAACCTTTCCCCGATGACCATGTCAACACTATCCTGAAGCATGTGTGTGGTACTCCGATCATCAACAAGAACATTGGGAGCGCAATGCTAACTGTTCTTGATCTATTATCCAAACACTGTTGTATGGTAATATCATGAATTCCCTCGCCCCTTTACCTAATTGGTTATCTACTTGTTGTCCTGTCATGGATGGGAAAGATATACTCCCGATACTAGGGTATAAACACATTTTTCCTTTCCATTGGTCTGATTAATCCGATAATTTCCCTTTCCTTTCCGTTGGTTTGTTTAACCTTCTTGTGATCTATATGATCTAAGCAGTAACATTCTTCTGCTTAATTAAACATCTTGGTGTACAACTCTTACAGTAAAACACTATTACTATTGTTGATGACATTCCGGTAACCACCGATGGACGTGAACCTTGCCGATTGGTCCGCCTCGTTCAACGAGTAGGAAAATGGTTCTCTTCGTCCCTCGCCCTTGGTACCAATGTGGTTGCCAATGCTCTTATCACTATCCTCCGACAAAGCTTGCTATCATAACCGTGTAACATGTCACCGCTCTTTCTACTTTTAACCCATATGGTGGGCCCATAACCCACAGTTCCATAAGATCGAAACCTGGCTCTCCTGTACACCCTTGTTTCTAAGGTTATTTCTCACACTTGGCTTCATATGAAATTCCCGAGCCGCCTTCCGAGAGGCGATCTATTCTGGTATCAGACGCGATACTTATTACCATTGCTCTGAACCCCTTTCACCCCCCCTTGTTTCAAGCAGCAAATGATTGTCTACCAGGTTGAAGCTTCTTATTGCACCTCACCTTGCTCTCGATGACTTTCTTGAATTTTAACTCGAGAGATGCCTCTATGCCACGTTCACTCACATAGTCCCCACGTACCTATCTTGTGTTGAGCTCCTTCCTTCCCGAGTCTTCCCCCTTACTCCACCCCTTAAATCTCGGGACGAGATTTCTTGTAGTGAAGGAGATTTGTAACACCCCCAGTGTCATGCTACAGTAATCCTCTGTTAATGATGCCATGTCACCATGGGTACTCTTGCTAAACCTCACTTGTTTCAAACACAGGTCAAATTCAAATTCCGAAAACAAGTCAAATTCTTATTTCTTCAGCAAACAAGTAAAAATGTTCGATGGGTTGAAAATATTAAGCTAAATAATTGTCATGAATGATTCAACATCAATTGAGATATTTAATTTCCTTTGGAAATTAAAACAGTTCAAATCAGCCTTTTCTTACACTTTTCCATTTGTGCAAAATCCAAATCAATTCAAACTCCTCCCAAACTTTTTGTGGTAGTGCCAAATATTGTAATGTATTTATGTGGCCAAGTTCCAATTTTTTTACAAAGACTAATTGGCAGCTCAAAATATTGCAAACATATTCTGCAACAAAATAAAAATAAAAATGGAAAGATGAAAGACCTAAGCTACTATGCATGTGGGGCTCTAGTGCGTACAGTATGGCCTGGCCCAATTTGGCCAGCCTTTCGACCTCCTCCTGCAACAGGAGAAGGCCGAGGCGCCATGGCCGCTGGGAGCTCGCCTCCGCGCACTGCTGCGCCACGGAGGGGATAAGAGCAAGCCCCTGTGCCCCCTCACTCTTCCCCTGTAACCCTAGCACGCCCGTTCCCCTCGCTCGTTTCTCTCCCCCTCGAGTTCGTCCGCGCCCGAAGACGCAGTCGCCGCCGCCCCATCGTTGCCGTCGCCACCGAGCTTCCCGCGGGCTGAAACCTTGCGAGGAGACGCGTCGGGCTCGTCTACTTCGACTACAACCACCAGTTCGAGTCGGGGCGCCGTCAAACTTCGGGATCGAGCGTCTTCCCCACCACAGCCATCGTCGTCGTCGATTCGCTCCACCAAGCCTCCCCCGAGCTCGCCTTTGCACAACTACAGGGCTCGGTGAGGCCACCTCGTACGATTCCCTTCGATCCCCCTTTGATTCTTCCTCTGATTTAGACCGTATTTCGCCGCTAGACGTCACGCCCCCACGCGCTGCTACCTTCTGCCGTCGCCGCGGCAACCGTCGCCAGCGCGCCATGTTGGCCCTGCTCACCGGCGGCGCCTCGCCGCCGCTTCGCCGGTCGTCGCCCGCCTGGCGGAGCCGTCCCATCACCATCCGCGCGCGCCCTGCTGCGCCTGGCGCCGTCCGCGCCTGCTGTGACCTGGCGCGGCTGTCCCCGAGCTCGGCCATGTTGGCGCCGTGATGCGCGTGTGCTTGCTCAGCTGCTGCTTTGCGGTTGCTGATGCACTGCCGCTGCTCGTCCTGCTGCTGTGCTGCTTGTTGCTAGCTGCTGCTCCGCTACTAACTGCTACTACTGCTACCGAGTCATGCTGTTGCCTTGTTGCTACTGCTGCCACTGCATAGCTACCGCCGTAGCTGCTGTTTCGTTAACTGCTGTCGCTGCTGTTTGCTGGTCACTCTGGCTCATAGCTGCAAAGTTGTTTGCTGAAGAAACGACTGACGAAACTGAACCGTGAAGAAACCCACGAGACTACCAGAAAGCTTACCCCGTCCAAGCTTGGTCATGTGCTATGTGTGCGTTTGTGTGCACACCCGTGAGGCTGGCCGTGCAACCAGGCCGGCCCTTGTTGATTAGAGCTAGGTGGTGCTAAACTAATCCGGTAACAGATGACGTTTGGTCCCCCATTAATTAAATTTGTTTTATTAATTTGTTTATAGGTATAGCATATGACATGTGGACCCACATGCATTGTTCACTTTTTGACCCATTCAACTTTGACTTATTGACTTTGGCCGGCCCCACCTGTCATACCCCCTATGTGGGTACACTCCGTGTACCCATGGCAAATTGCAGTTTAATTTCGAATTAATATTAAATTCAAAAAATTATTTAACTTTGGAAATTCATATAAAATAAACCGTAACTCAGATGAAAATGTTTTCTACTTGAAAGTTGCTCAAAAAAATCCAACGAATCCAAATACGCGGTTCGTTTACCTGTCAGATGCCTCTAACTATCTGAACATGGAACATTCCCCTCCGGTCATCACGTCTGACATAGTCCGAACCGGAAAACATTCCCGGTTGAATTCCCCCTTCACCTATATCGTGTAGCCATATGTTAGGTCACAGCCGGCACAACTTATTGCCACGTTATGCTTTGTGATGCTATGTTTGCTTTATATTTACTGTTTCTTCCCCTCTTCTCTCGGTGACCCAGGGCGGATCTTGCCCTGTGATCGACTACGTCGGCGACGACCCCTCCTTGCCGAGCAACCAGGCAAGCCCCCCTTTGATCATCCCGATATCGCCCATTCCATTCTCTCATGCTTGCATTAGATTTTATTCTTTTATTGTTTGCTCCTATTCTGCTGCATCGCTTTGTTTATTGTAACCTGCTATTGTTACCTACCGCTTATCCTAAACTGCTTAGTATAGGTTGGTTAGTGATCCATCGATGACCCCACCTTGTCCTTGTTGCCCTGCTTCATCATAGAAGACCCGATCAGCGGGATCCAAGACCAGGCCCGACACACACATCACTTTCCCATTAGTTGCTCGACACTTTCTTTGGGTTACTATCGAGTACCGGGGTGAACCTCTTGACGCCGATGTTAACCTGTAGTGTAGTCATTCGATCGTGGTCATCGAGGGTGATTTCCTCCTTAACCACTTCGATACTACTCGTCGTGCAACCCCTCAAGTGTGAACTTCGAGGGTGATTCCTCTTCGTTCACCTTGATGATTACATTGAGTGGAGTTCACGGGGTGATTCCTCGGTTTTACCCTTGATGTTTAGACACACGCTTACTATGATTACTATGACTTTACACTGAACCATGTTACTAAAGGCGGGTCCATACGAGGGGTACCAGCGAGCATAATTGCGAGTGATGTGGAAACGGGTTGACTGGAGGTGCCGAGAGTTGAATCTGGCGTGGCGGGCATTCTTAGCCCTTGCCGCAAGTCCTCGAGGCAGGCAACGGGTCACATCTTCGTGAGTCTCGCTTGTTACCGCGTGCTCCTAATCCACTACGATTTGGATATTTGATCCGAGGGCCTCGGCCCGATAGCACTAACCATCACGTGGGCATAGTATGGGCGTTCTGCGTCGTATGCATCAGCGAAGCTTATTAGGCGTCGGCGACGGAGCGGCCTAGCGCCCGGGTTGGACTGGTAAGCTTCTTCCTTTTAAGGAGGTAGCTAGGTCTGCTCACCGGCACGTCATAGCGTGCAGGAGTTCGGGAGATGGCCCATGACCCCAGGGGCATAGGTTTAGTCCGGCGTCTGGCCTCTCTATTAAGCCTAGGTCGGGTTGCGGCGTATTGTTTGGCGAGGCGGGCATGACCGAGGAAAGTGTGTCCGGCGGAGTTAAGCGGCGTGGTGGGTAAGTTGGTGCACCCTGCGGGAAGAACTAATCTATGCATAGCCTGTCCTCTGATAACGGACACTTGGGTTGTATCGATCGATACAACTAGAATCTGGATACTTGTGATGAGAATTGGATGGTGATGAGTAATGGATTGTGATGAGGTGATAACGGATAGTATGGCTCTGGGATTGCTTTCTCACGAGTCGAGAAAGGATCTCGGCGAGGTTGATAACACTACTACTACTTTACTTTATGCTACTCTACTCCTTCCTGTTGCTGCAAGATGGTGGTTTCGAAAGATGCTAGTCTTGATAGGACTAGGCCTTCGCTTTATTCTCGCATTTCGCAGCCCGGTCCACATATCTGACCTTCCTTTGATAATGTTGCATATGTAGTGTAGATCCTTGCTTGCAGTACTTTGGATGAGTACTCACGGTTGCTTTCCTTCCCTTTTCCCCTTCTTTCTTCTTTACGGTTGTTGCAACCAGATGGTGGAATCGAGGCAGATGCCACCTTTGGCGATTCTTTGGTACCCGAGGGTGCCTACTACCACGTGATGACGCCCGACGACCGAGAGTAGTTAGGAGGCTCCCGCAGGAGGCCTTGCCTTTTCGATCGTAGATGTTTTTGTGCTAGCCTTCTTAAGGCAAACTTGTCTAACTTATGTCTGTACTCAGATATGGTTGCTTCCGCTGACTCTTGTGTATTCGAGCTTATGTATTCGAGCCCTCGAGGCCCCTGGCTTGTAATATAAAGCTTGTATTATTTTATTTTGTGTCTAGAGTTGTGTTGTGATATCTTCCCGTGAGTCCTTGATCTTGATTGTACACATTTGTGTGTATGATTAGTGTACGATTGAATCGAGGGCGTCACAATTGTTTTTCATCTTGTAGTCCCTTTTAGAATTACTAAAGTCCTTTTTTGGGCCGGGATTTCCTGGAACACTTTCTCCGGGTTTGTGTGCAAGTATTTCAAATAATTTTTTTGAATTATTTTGCCTCCAGATCTTAAAAGCCCCGTAACTTTTTTTCTGTTAGGGTTTTGAGGATTTTGAAAACGTTTAACGAGGATTTTGAGGATTTTCTATTAGTTCTGAGTGAATTGCCTCGGTATGATAATTCTATCATCAGTTTATTCCTGTTTCTTCTCTTGCTGAGCACGACACACTATTCTAGCTAGACATGGTTGTGGCTCGTAACACTGATGACCAAATGGATCTCGGCACCATCGAATCTCAAACTTTAGCTGCCAAAACTATTGTTTTTCATCCTGTGGTCCCATTTAGAATTACTAAGCGTCCTTTTTGGGCGAGATTTCCAGAGCAGCTTTAAATGCGGTTTGTGTGCAAGTATTTCAAACCATACGGACCTAAAATTAGAAGTCGTTCCATCTTTATTCCCTAGAGTCTTCGGTAGTTTTCTAAACCGCTCGATCGAACACGTTATCATTCTTGTTAGTTTTGAGTGAATTCCCTCGGTATGATAATTTTCATCAACTTGTTCCCGTTTCCTCTCTAGCTTTGAGCGACACACTATTCTAGCTAGACATGGGTCTAGCTCGTAACACTGATGACCAAATGGATCTCGGCACCATCGAATCTCAAACTTTAACTTCCAAAACTATTGTTTTTCATCTTGTAGTCCTTTTAGAATTACTAAAGTCCTTTTTGGGCGAGATTTCCGGAACACTTTCTCGGGTTTGTGTGCAAGTATTTCAAATAATTTTTTTTTGAATTTTTTTGCCTCCAGATCTTAAAAGCCCCGTAACTTTTTTTTCATTAGGCTTTTGAGGATTTTGAAAACGTTTAACGAGGATTTTGAGGATTTTCTGTTAGTTACGAGTGAATTGCCTCGGTATGATAATTCTATCATCAGTTTATTCCTGTTTCTTCTCTTGCACAGGCGACACACTATTCTAGCTAGACATGGTTGTGGCTCGTAACACTGATGACCAAGCGGATCTACGGCACCATCGAATCTCAAACTTTTCTTGCCAAAACTATTGTTTTTCATCCTGTAGTCCCATTTAGAATTACTAAGCGTCCTTTTTGGGCGAGATTTCGAGAGCAGCTTTACGTGCGGTTTGTGTGCAAGTATTTCAAACCATACGGACCTAAAAATTAGAAGTCATTCCATCTTTATTCCCTAGAGTCTTCGGTAGTTTTCTAAACCGCTCCGATCGAACATCGTTATCATTCTTGTTAGTTTTGAGTGAATTCCCTCGGTATGATAATTTTTCATCAGCTTGTTCCCCGTTTCTTCTCTAGCCTGAGCCTGACACACTATTCTAGCTAGACATGGGTCTGGCTCGTAACACCTGATGACCAAATGGATCTACGACACCATCGAATCTCAAACTTTAACTGCCAAAACTATTGTTTTTCATCTTGTAGTCCCTTTTAGAATTACTAAAGTCCTTTTATGGGCCGAGATTTCCCGGAGCAGTTTCTCCGGGTTTGTGTGCAAGTATTTCAAATAATTTTTTTTGAATTTTTTTGCCTCCAGATCTTAAAAGCCCCGTAACTTTTTTTCTGTTAGGCTTTTGAGGATTTTGAAAATGTTTAATGAGGATTTTGAGGATTTTCTGTTAGTGCTGAGTGAATTGCCTCGGTATGATAATTCTATCATCAGTTTATTCCCTGTTTCTTCTCTTGCCTGAGCCTGACACACTATTCTAGCTAGACATGGTTGTGGCTCGTAACACCTGATGATCAAACGGATCTACGGCACCATCGAATCTCAAACTTTAACTGCCAAAACTATTGTTTTTCATCCTGTAGTCCCATTTAGAATTACTAAACGTCCTTTTTTGGGCGAGATTTCGAGGCAGCTTTAAATGCGGTTTGTGTGCAAGTATTTCAAACCATACGGACCTAAAATTAGAAGTCATTCCATCTTTATTCCCTAGAGTCTTCGGTAGTTTTCTAAACTGCTCGATCGAACACGTTATCATTCTTGTTAGTTTTGAGTGAATTCCCTCGGTATGATAATTTTTCATCAGCTTGTTCCCGTTTCTTCTCTAGCTTTGAGCACGACACACTATTCTAGCTAGACATGGGTGCGGCTCGTAACACCTGATGACCAAATGGATCTACGACACCATCGAATCTCAAACTTTAACTGCCAAAACTATTGTTTTTCATCTTGTAGTCCCTTTTAGAATTACTAAAGTCCTTTTTTGGGCCGAGATTTCCCGGAACACTTTCTCCGGGTTTGTGTGCAAGTATTTCAAATAATTTTTTTGAATTTTTTGCCTCGGATCTTAAAAGCCCGTAACTTTTTTTACATTAGGCTTTTGAGGATTTTGAAAATGTTTAACGAGGATTTTGAGGATTTTCTGTTAGTTACGAGTGAATTGCCTCGGTATGATAATTCTATCATCAGTTTATTCCTGTTTCTTCTCTTGCAGAGCTCGACACACTATTCTAGCTAGACATGGTTGTGGCTCGTAACACTGATGACCAAGCGGATCTCGGCACCATCGAATCTCAAACTTTAGCGGCAAAACTATTGTTTTTCATCCTGTAGTCCCATTTAGAATTACTAAGCGTCCTTTTTTGGGCGAGATTTCGAGAGCAGCTTTAAATGCGGTTTGTGTGCAAGTATTTCAAACCATACGGACCTAAAATGAGAAGTCATTCCATCTTTATTCCCTAGAGTCTTCCAAGAGTTTTCTAAACCGCTCGATTGAGCATGTTATCATTCTTGTTAGTTTTGAGTGAATTCCCTCGGTATGATAATTTTCATCAGCTTGTTCCCGTTTCTTCTCTAGCTTTGAGCGACACACTATTCTAGCTAGACATGGGTGCGGCTCGTAACACTGATGACCAAATGGATCTGGCACCATCGAATCTCAAACTTTAGCGCCAAAACTATTGTTTTTCATCTTGTAGTCCCTTTTAGAATTACTAAAGTCCTTTTTTGGGCCGAGATTTCCCGGAACACTTTCTCGGGTTTGTGTGCAAGTATTTCAAATAATTTTTTTTTGAATTTTTTTGCCTCCAGATCTTAAAAGCCCCGTAACTTTTTTTCTGTTAGGCTTTTGAGGATTTTGAAAACGTTTAACGAGGATTTTGAGGATTTTCTGTTAGTTATGAGTGAATTGCCTCGGTATGATAATTCTATCATCAGTTTATTCCCTGTTTCTTCTCTTGCACAGCGACACGATATTCTAGCTAGACATGGTTGTGGCTCGTAACACGATGACCAAACGGATCTACGGCACCATCGAATCTCAAACTTTAATCGCCAAAACTATTGTTTTCATCCTGTAGTCCCATTTAGAATTACTAAACGTCCTTTTTGGGCGAGATTTCGAGGCAGCTTTAAATGCGGTTTGTGTGCAAGTATTTCAAACCATACGGACCTAAAAATTAGAAGTCATTCCATCTTTATTCCCTAGAGTCTTCCGGTAGTTTTCTAAACCGCTCGATCGAACCGTTATCATTCTTGTTAGTTTTGAGTGAATTCCTCGGTATGATAATTTTCATCAGCTTGTTCCCGTTTCTTCTCTAGCTTTGAGCGACACACTATTCTAGCTAGACATGGGTGCGGCTCGTAACACTGATGACCAAATGGATCTCGGCACCATCGAATGTCAAACTTTAACGCCAAAACTATTGTTTTTCATCTTGTAGTCCTTTTAGAATTACTAAAGTCCTTTTTGGGCGAGATTTCCGGAACACTTTCTCCGGTTTGTGTGCAAGTATTTCAAATAATTTTTCTTGAATTATTTTGCCTCCAGATCTTAAAAGCCCGTAACTTTTTTTTTCTCGTTAGGCTTTTGAGGATTTTGAAAACGTTAACGAGGATTTTGAGGATTTTCTGTTAGTTACGAGTGAATTGCCTCGGTATGATAATTCTATCATCAGTTTATTCCTGTTTCTTCTCTTGCACAGCGACACATATTCTAGCTAGACATGGTTGTGGCTCGTAACACTGATGACCAAGCGGATCTCGGCACCATCGAATCTCAAACTTTAGCGCCAAAACTATTATTTTTCATCCTGTAGTCCCATTTAGAATTACTAAACGTCCTTTTTTGGGCGAGATTTCGAGAACGCTTTAAATGCGGTTTGTGTGCAAGTATTTCAAACCATACGGACCTAAAAATTAGAAGTCATTCCATCTTTATTCCCTAGAGTCTTCGGTAGTTTTCTAAACCGCTCGATCGAGCACGTTATCATTCTTGTTAGTTTTGAGTGAATTCCCTCGGTATGATAATTTTCATCAGCTTGTTCCCGTTTCTTCTCTAGCTTTGAGCACGACACACTATTCTAGCTAGACATGGGTCTGGCTCGTAACACCTGATGACCAAATGGATCTACGGCACCATCGAATCTCAAACTTTAACTGCCAAAACTATTGTTTTCATCTTGTAGTCCCTTTTAGAATTACTAAAGTCCTTTTTTGGGCCGAGATTTCCCGGAACACTTTCTCCGGGTTTGTGTGCAAGTATTTCAAATAATTTTTTTTTGAATTTTTTTGCCTCCAGATCTTAAAAGCCCCGTAACTTTTTTTGTTAGGCTTTTGAGGATTTTGAAAACGTTTAACGAGGATTTTGAGGATTTTCTGTTAGTTCTGAGTGAATTGCCTCGGTATGATAATTCTATCATCAGTTTATTCCTATTTCTTCTCTTGCACGAGCGACACACTATTCTAGCTAGACATGGTTGTGGCTCGTAACACTGATGACCAAGCGGATCTCGGCACCATCGAATCTCAAACTTTAACTGCCAAAACTATTGTTTTTCATCCTGTAGTCCCATTTAGAATTACTAAACGTCCTTTTTTGGTCCGAGATTTCCGAGGCAGCTTTGTGCGGTTTGTGTGCAAGTATTTCAAACCATACGGACCTAAAATTAGAAGTCATTCCATCTTTATTCCCTAGAGTCTTCGGTAGTTTTCTAAACCGCTCCGATCGAACACGTTATCATTCTTGTTAGTTTTGAGTGAATTCCCTCGGTATGATAATTTTTCATCAGCTTGTTCCCGTTTCTTCTCTAGCTTTGAGCGACACACTATTCTAGCTAGACATGGGTGCGGCTCGTAACACTGATGACCAAATGGATCTCGGCACCATCGAATCTCAAACTTTAACTGCCAAAACTATTGTTTTCATCTTGTAGTCCTTTTAGAATTACTAAAGTCCTTTTTTGGGCGAGGACGGAACACTTTCTTGGGTTTGTGTGCAAGTATTTCAAATAATTTTTTTGAATTTTTTGCCTCCAGATCTTAAAAGCCCCGTAACTTTTTTTCTGTTAGGCTTTTGAGGATTTTGAAAACGTTTAACGAGGATTTTGAGGATTTTCTGTTAGTTACGAGTGAATTGCCTCGGTATGATAATTCTATCATCGAGTTTATTCCTGTTTCTTCTCTTGCAGAGCCTCGACACACTATTCTAGCTAGACATTGTTGTGGCTCGTAACACCTGATGACCAAACGGATCTACGGCACCATCGAATCTCAAACTTTAACTGCCAAAACTATTGTTTTTCATCCTGTAGTCCCATTTAGAATTACTAAGCGTACTTTTTTGGGCGAGATTTCCGAACGCTTTAAATGCGGTTTGTGTGCAAGTATTTCAAACCATACGGACCTAAAAATTAGAAGTCATTCCATCTTTATTCCCTAGAGTCTTCGGTAGTTTTCTAAACCGCTCCGATTGAACCGTTATCATTCTTGTTAGTTTTGGTGAATTCCCTCGGTATGATAATTTTCATCAGCTTGTTCCCGTTTCTTCTCTAGCTTTGAGCACGACACACTATTCTAGCTAGACATGGAGTGCGGCTCGTAACACTGATGACCAAATGGATCTACTGCACCATCGAATCTCAAACTTTAGCGCCAAAACTATTGTTTTTCATCTTGTAGTCCCTTTTAGAATTACTAAAGTCCTTTTTGGGCGAGATTTCCGGAACACTTTCTCCGGTTTGCGTGCAAGTATTTCAAATAATTTTTTTTGAATTTTTTGCCTCTAGATCTTAAAAGCCAGTAACTTTTTTTTTCTGTTAGGCTTTTGAGGATTTTAAAAACGTTTAACGAGGATTTTGAGGATTTTCTGTTAGTTACGAGTGAATTGCCTCGGTATGATAATTCTATCATCAGTTTATTCCTGTTTCTTCTCTTGCACGATCTGACACACTATTCTAGCTAGACATGGTTGTGGCTCGTAACACTGATGACCAAGCGGATCTCGGCACCATCGAATCTCAAACTTTAAGCGCCAAAACTATTGTTTTCCATCCTGTAGTCCCATTTAGAATTACTAAACGTCCTTTTTGGGCGAGATTTCCGTGAACGCTTTAAATGCGGTTTGTGTGCAAGTATTTCAAACCATACGGACCTAAAATTAGAAGTCATTCCATCTTTATTCCCTAGGGTCTTCGGTAGTTTTCTAAACCGCTCGATCGAACACGTTATCATTCTTGTTAGTTTTGAGTGAATTCCCTCGGTATGATAATTTTTCATCAGCTTGTTCCCGTTTCTTCTCTAGCCTAAGCGACACACTATTCTAGCTAGACATGGGTGCGGCTCGTAACACTGATGACCAAATGGATCTCGGCACCATCGAATCTCAAACTTTAATTGCCAAAACTATTGTTTTCATCTTGTAGTCCTTTTAGAATTACTAAAGTCCTTTTTTGGGCGAGATTTCCGGAACACTTTCTCGGGTTTGTGTGCAAGTATTTCAAATAATTTTTTTTGAATTTTTTGCCTCGGATCTTAAAAGCCCGTAAATTTTTTACATTAGGCTTTTGAGGATTTTGAAAACGTTTAACGAGGATTTTGAGGATTTTCTGTTAGTTACGAGTGAATTGCCTCGGTATGATAATTCTATCATCAGTTTATTCCTGTTTCTTCTCTTGCAGAGCACGACACACTATTCTAGCTAGACATGGTTGTGGCTCGTAACACTGATGACCAAGCGGATCTCGGCACCATCGAATCTCAAACTTTAACTCGCCAAAACTATTGTTTTTCATCCTGTAGTCCCATTTAGAATTACTAAGCGTACTTTTTTGGGCGAGATTTCGAGAACGCTTTAAATGCGGTTTGTGTGCAAGTATTTCAAACCATACGGACCTAAAAATTAGAAGTCATTCCATCTTTATTCCCTAGAGTCTTCGGTAGTTTTCTAAACCGCTCGATCGAACCGTTATCATTCTTGTTAGTTTTGAGTGAATTCCCTCGGTATGATAATTTTTCATCAGCTTGTTCCCGTTTCTTCTCTAGCTTTGAGCGACATACTATTCTAGCTAGACATGGGTGCGGCTCGTAACACTGATGACCAAATGGATCTCGGCACCATCGAATCTCAAACTTTAACTGCCAAAACTATTGTTTTTCATCTTGTAGTCCCTTTTAGAATTACTAAAGTCCTTTTTTGGGCCGAGATTTCCCGGAACACTTTCTCCGGGTTTGTGTGCATGTCACATCCCTAGTTCTGGCCTGACCTATGCTAGCTTCCATGTGTGCATCATGTTTAAATTCAAATGAAACTTGAATTGAGGAATTTTCAAAAGCCTCAGAAAAACCTCTAAAAATAACCAATATTTAAATCTCATCAAGTGAGTCCAAGAAAATGTTCCTAATATTCTGTAAAAAATATTGGCATGAGGTAAAATGCAAACCAATATTTTTGGAGGGACTGAAACATTTATTTTGGACCTTTGAATTAATTCAATAACTAATTGCATTGGATATATATTTTATATATAATAAATATATGTCCAATAATTCTGGAACATTTTATGTGGTTTGTTATATTTTAGTTCTAGCCACATAATTATTTTCAGGATTTTATAAAATGGTTTAGTATTTTACTAAATCAAAACAAAACAGAACAGAACAGAAAAATAAAACAGAGAGAGAAACCTACCTGGCCCAGCTCCTCCAGCCATTTACCTGGTGCCACCAACCGGCCCAGCACGGCCCAGCCCACCGCCGCTTCCCCTCTGTCGTCTTCCTCCCAGCGCCCGAGGGCGGGGCGTGGTCGCTTGCCAGCCTCCACCTCCTGCTTCCACCTCCTGCTGCCCCCTCGTGCCTGGACTTCCTCACGACGCCACGCAGCCCTCGACCCTCTCTCACCCTCCCGTGTCTCTCCCTCCGTCCCTATCCCCTCTCTTCTCTCTCCTTTCATGACGAAGCGGAGCCCGTCGCCGCCGACCAGCCTTCGCAGCCCACAGCCATCCAGAGGCCTCTCCAACCGTCCTCGAGCTCCGCCGTCCTCCCTCGTCCTCCTCGTCGTCTCCTCACGCGACGGAAAAGCCCGGGCGCCCGCCTCGGCGTTTTCCCCTTCCTCGGCCACGAGGACCGCCGCCGTCGATTTGCCGCCCGTCTCCGCCTCCCAAGGCTTCGCTGAGACCAACTCCGACCCAGCCAGAGCTCCTCTTCCTCCTCCCCCTTTCCGTTCTCGCTCTCGAGCACCACAGCAACAGCACCGAGCTCGGCCGCACCCGCCGCCGCCACCGCACGTCGCCGTCATGGCCACAGCCACGTTGGCTCGACTCCGAGCACCCCACCGTCCTCACCGCACCCGCAGGACCCCAGAACCCCACTCCACGCACCTCGCCGTGCCCTCTAGCGCCGTGTTAGACCTCGGCGAACCGGCGACCGCCAAGGTCGTCGCCGGCGGCGTTCCGGCCACCCAGGCCCGACCACCACCACCACTAGATCTTGCGGGGAGCAAGGGCTCTCCAGCGAGCGAACGCGCCTCGCCCGTGCCACAGAAGCGTGTTCAAGCGGCCGCCACCGTCTCGGGCCTCGCCGGCGGCTAAACGCCGGCGGGATTGACCCTGCTGACCAGGGGTTTGACCCCGCTGACCGAGTTGACCCCCTGGGTCACTGATGTGTGGGCCCAGGCCCCTGTTTAATTAGTGTTAGGTTTAATTAGTGTTAGTTAACTAGTTAATTAGATGGTCACTGACACGCGGGCCCCGCACTGTTGACCGCTTAGTTAGGATTGAATTAGCACTAATTAACTCCGTTAATTAACTGAGACACTGACGTATGGGCCCCACTGGTCAGGTTTGACCTGGCCGACCCTGTTGACCTGCTGAGGTCAGCATGACCTAGTGCTGACGCAATAAATCATTTTCTGGTTTTAAAATAAATCAGGAAATCCAGAAAATAGGACAAACTTCTAAAATTCATATAAATTCAACCGTAGCTCAGATTGAAATAATTTATATATGAAAAATTATCAGAAAAATCCAATCCATCCATCTGTACCATTTTCATGCATGTTAGAACAACTTATAGCTGCTGTTTATCACAAATCATATAATGGCATTTAAATATCCACTTATGGAGTTTGAATTTGAATCTTGTATTCAAACCAACTTCATTTAATCTGTTGCTAGTTGCATTAGCTCAAAAACACCAGCATGTTGCCATGTCATAGCATGCATCATATTGTGCATTGCATTGATCGTGTATCTTACGTGTTTGCGGTGTTGTTCCCCTCGATGAGACGCTTTGTCGATGATGTGATCGTTGACACCGATGAAGACTCAATGTTATCTTGAAGTGCCGGGCAAGCAAAACCCCTTGTTCATTCGATACAAACCCACTCTCTCGCTCCTGCTCTCTTTTCTTGCATTAGGACAACATCGATTCAAGCTGTTACTTGCTGCGGTAGTTGAACCCCTTTATCCTTTGCATGACACTGTCGTTCCACGATAAATAGATGAAACCCACTAGCATGAGTAGGAGTTGTTTGAGCCCTGTTGTGCCTACTCATACATGCTTGTTTGTCATGCCTGCTACTGCTTAGAGTTGAGTCGGGTCTGATTCATCGAGGATGAATTAGAGGTGTGTGAACATGTCCTACTGTGTGTAGGAGTACATGGTGGGTTGTCTCATTGCAGCCGTCCTCAGGAACTGAGTTCTGTGTTTGTGATCCATGATTCAGTTACTACCACGCATTGGGCCCGAAACCAATGGACCCTCTCGGCTTTTTAATCACCCTTGTCCTCTGTCCAGGAGTTGCAAGTAGTTTACGGTGTTTGTAGTATCTTTGGAGGTCGTCTTGTGCAACCGTGAGGGGTGGGCTGTGATCACGGTAGGCACGTGGCACGGTGTACAGGCGCCCGTTTGGTGTCTCGGGAACCTGTTCACATCGTTTGGGGCTGTGAGCGAAACTTGGCGGAATTCCTCATAGATGGAACCCAAATAGGCAATAAACCTGGACTAGGGACTTGAGTGTTTAGGTAGGCCGTGGCCGACACCCACGTTGGGCTTCCGCTTGAAGGTTGCAGTACATGTCGTGTAAACGGCGATAAGTGGTGAGCGTGTGAAGAAGTACACCCTGCAGGGTTAATATGATCTATTGAATAGCCGTGTCATGATAAAGGACTTCGGGTTGCCTATAACAGTTCATAGACAAGTGAAAGTGGATACTCTAAAATACGCAAGATAAGCGTGAGTGCTATGGATGGCGTTCTCGTGGGAGACGGGGCGGATCCATAGTGGTGTATTGATATGGTGAATATGTGGACTGCGTGTGCCACCTCAAAAGAGTTACATTGCGTTCGTGGTTTAGGATAGCCACCGAGTCAAAGCTGGCTTCTGCTTGTTAAACTCCACCATCCCTTTATTGATAATGATGCATATGTAGTTAGTTACGATGTAAGTCTTGCTGGGTACATTTGTACTCACGTTTGCCTATTTTATGTTTTTGTAGAGAGACTTGGTCTAGCTAGTAGTTCCACGTGGACTTGACGTTTAGCTTGTTACCTCAGCTACGATCTTGTGCCCTCGGCGGATCTGGTAGATAGTCGGGCTTCTAAGCCTTTTTCATTTGTAGATGTCTCGTACTCGGACATGTTAGCTTCGCTTGTGCTTTGACTTGTATGCTCTGAATGTTGGGTCATGAGACCCATGTTTGTAATATCTCGCTCCTCGGAGCCTAATGAATAAATATTTGAGTCGTAGAGTCATGTTGTGATGCCATGTTGTATTTGCACATATCGAGCATATTGTGTGTATGTTATTGAAATACTTGGTATGTGTGGGATCTGACTATCTAGTTGTTTATCTTTAGTAGCCTCTCTTACCGGGAAATGTCTCCTAGTGTTTCCACTGAGCCATGGTAGCTTGCTACTGCTCCGGAACACTTAGGCTGGCCAGCATGTGTCCTTCTTCGTTCTGTATGTCGTCCCTTGAAATGTCACGCGTTGAGTCTGGGAGTCTGTTAGCCCGCTTCTGCCCGGTTTACGGAGTCTGCTAGCCCAGTGCTGGCCCGGAACTTATTCGCTGATGGCCGACACGTTAGATCTTTGGGTCATGGATGCTGTCCACGTAAGTCTGTGCCACTTTGGGTTTCGACTAGCCATGTCGGCCGGGCTCCTTATCATATGGATGCTAGCGACACTATCATATCGTGTGCCAAAAGGCGCCAAGCGGTCCCGGCAAAGGTAAGGCGACACCGTGGGAATACCGTGCGTGAGGCCAAAAGTGATATGAGGTGTTACATGCTAGATCGATGTGGCATTGAGTCGGGGTCCTGACAGCTTTGGTATCAGAGCCTGACTGCCTGTAGGATTACCAAGCCAAACTGGTCAAAGTTGTGTCTAGAAATGCTTTAGTTATGTAAGGGAATTGATTGTGGGATGGAACGTAAGGCTCTTTTTACTCCTTATACCTCATGGCCTTCTGATCTGAGTCATCCTCTTCTCTTCTACGGGGATTAAGAACTAGGCCTTCTCATCTATCCATCAGGATGACGTGTTACTAATCCATAGACCTATAGAATTGTTAGTTTCAAATCTCAGTTCAATTTTTACTACTTCCGTATGTTCATAGCTGGTCCCAGAACCTTGACATTGTGATATTAAGTGGTTATGCCACCATTGTTGTTGTATGTCTCCAAACTTTTGAGCATTTACAGCCGTTATGCTGTCCGAGTCATCCCAGGTTTCTAAATAGTCTGATGCATTTGCAAATCCTTTCTTTCTGTTCCCGATGTCCTTTACGGTCAGAATAAGCACACTAACCGGTGCGTTGAGGTAATTTATTGCCTTGACATATATGTTGGAATTGTTATTATGACCCTAGGTGTCTTAAGGGATTATCTAGTAATCTAGCCATGATTTGTGTCCCAGTGTGATGATTCTGGCCACCATTCCTGAAAGCATCTCGTGATGCCATTTAGTAGTAGGTATTCTACTCCTGGGTTCTTGACCCAAGACTCACCCTACTTACCTCATGTTGATAGTGTTGCTAGTTCCTTTAGGTTATTAGTAACCTTGGCATTAGTCCTTGAGGTCCATGGTATTTCCTTCTTCCAA